>JAYKAV010003432.1:312236-351711 GCA_035582835.1 Phoebastria nigripes | reverse complement strand
TTTTTTTTTTTTTTTTTTTTTTTTAACACCGCATAGCGGTGATGATTTTACTAGCTAATTCCTTGTTTGCTCTTCCCCCTGTTTTAAATATAGAAAACTGGTAGTTTTGCTCCCGCTCCCAGTCTTCTGCCAATGTGGACCAGTTCGCTGACTTAGTGAAGAGCTGATCATACCTGCAGGTGACAGATAACCAGCAAACCGTAGTGGGCAAACTGGCTAAGTAAAGAGAAAAGTGTTGTTTTCTTGTGATGGCTGAAGCAGGCTTGATCATGACCAAGCCGTTGGGGAAGCTTCTCGTGTTAAAAATGCAGAGCGAGGATTTGGCACTATTAATGCTGGGCTCCCCGCTGCCGTATGGCAGATTTTTGTCAAAACAACCCTATTCATTCCTTTAAGGAGATTATGGTTTCGGTAGATAAAGGCAATATATCGACGTAAGATGCTGACTTTGGAAAGGTCCCTTTGTGCTACGTGGAAATTGATAAAGCTTTCAGTGCTGTTCCCAGTACCCATAAAGCAGATTTTAAGTGGGCTGTAATTTGGGTGAGATGGAGGAGCCTTGATTAAATTCCAAAAAGTCAGCTATTACATCCTTCTCTTAGGCGTTTAAGGTTGGATCTAAAATTTCACCTTAGGCATTTAAATTGGATCTAAAATTTCACCTTAGGCATTTAAGTTGGATCGAAAATGTTGCTGTTGTAAAAGCTGAAGAGTTGACTGATTTTTTTATTTTTTTTTTTTTAAATTTTTTGGAAAAAGGGATAAAGACCTCAATATAGAAACTGCAGAGGAGTTATCAGGGGTAATTGCTTTTTTTATCATTGCATATAGCGATACCTAGATGGATATTTCAGCTCCACAGACCATATTCTACAGGATGTTGATAATTTAGACAAGGTGCATGCATGCACCTTCCCCCTTCTACCGTGCTGGGGGCTGAGCACATGTGGCCCGTGCAGCCACACGCTCCAAAACTCATCCCAAAGCGTGCTCCTGTTTCTTTTTTTCATTCTTCCAGCCTGATTTCCATACCTGTCAGTGAGGTCTAAGGGCAAAAAAGCGAGAATATGTGCTTCTTGCAGTAGTCATTGGTTGTTTGGGGAGTTCCCTCGGGTTTTTATGCTTTGTCCCATACGCAGAGAGCCCCAGCCAAGGGCAGGACCCCTTCGTGGTGGGAGGATGACAAGCACGTGGTAGGAGGCACTCCCCACTTCGTGAGGCTCTTGGAAATCAAAGCAGCTTTTTAATAACCTGAACTGGCTGATTTTCACGCCAAAGGCTTACAGCAGTTTGAGGTCTGCTCCAGTGTCCCCTCACTTTGCTTGGGCCAGTTTTTCCAGGAGGTATGAGAAAGGGGTGAGGGGAGGGTTGATATAATGTCCAGGTCCTGTGCAACAGGGGAGTGTAGGCTTGAGAAGAGGATTTATCTACAGATCTAGAAATCTGGGGTGCTCCAAGACCAAAATTCCTGCGTATGTGGAAACTCCTGTGCAAAACCTGTGTTTCTTGTCTCTTGACAAGTGAAAGCATCAACCACAAAGTCCATAAAACGCCAAGTTCTGGCAGGAGCACTTGCAAACATGCTGGAGAACTGGTCTGGGGCCTCAGGTTTAGGTATGGTATGGTCTCCTCTGCCGTAGGAAAGGGCTTTTTTGCAGGGAGTATTGCCGTCTCAGACTTGGTTTCTGGGCGTTTTGAAGAATAAGGGACATGATAACAGCAGATGATGAATACAAAGGGGAGGTCATTAAGGGGCAAGCCAGGGGGGCACATCCTCTGCATGGTTGGGTGCATCCTTTGAAGACAGCCCTTCAGGAGAGCCTGCTCTGTTCCCACCTGCTTCCTTTGGCACCTGAACACCTTAGAAGTATTCAGCTGTGTTATTTTTAGGACCCTGAACTGGACCATAAAGGCCAATATGGATAAGACCAGATGTGTTGTCATGGACAGAGAAAAATACTTTATCTGTGGTCTTACTACACAATTCTTCTTTCAGACTCTTGTGTCTTTGTCCTCTCTGGACTTTCTGTGTGATTAGAAAGCAGTTGAACAGGTTAGAGGATGAAATCCATTTTCCTAACTCTTCCTCACTTATTTTGCGATGCCAGCTGTACTCAGAGAGCAGTCCAGGAATGCCAATGGTCTGTAGAAAGTTACTCCCTTCCTAGTCGTAGTCTGTCACTGCTTTGGCTGGCACTCTGACAGCAAATGGCCTCTCCAATTTGATGCCCCCTTGCCTGAACACCCCCAAACTGGAGGTGCTTGGGGAACGCATCCCTCGGCTGTTAACCAAGAGGTCTGGCTGTGGATGAGTGGAGCACGTTGGTTTTACCCCAGTAACTGGTAGGAGGTTGTCCTGCAGCTTTACAGGATTAATAAGGGACCTCAGCAGCGATGTTGTCTTTCTGGTGTGCTCCCTTGGGGGTGTGAATAACATGCTGGGGACCAGATTGTACCCAGAAACTGGGAATTCAAAGCTACCACTTGATGACCCAATGTCAGGGACTATTTCTTCTGCAGACTTCAATGAGGCAGGAGCTCTGATAAGATTCTCCTACTGTGGAAAAAGGCTGTAGATGCCAAAATAAGCATGCCCTTTTTTTCACCCTTGGTCAATGCTGGTCCTTGATGTCACGCGTGGGGTCAAGAAGGACTGTGTCTTTCTGCTTATTCTAACCTGTGCTTACACACAGCTGTGTACAGGATTGCCACACGGATAGCTGGGGTCACACCTGGCACATCGTAAGCCTTTGGTAGCCTTCACAYGCTCGGCAACATTTCCCTGTGTTTGCTGTGGATCTGCAACATAATTGTCTTAAACCATCAGACTTTCAGCTCAAAGAAACAAACCACAAGCTCAAGATGGGGCCAGCGTAAATGTTTGTCTTTAAACAGATTTCACCCTTGAAAATCACCTTCAACCAGGCTGGCTTGCTGGTTACATCTTTTCCCACCTCCCAAGCCTCAACAAGCAGCTTACGTCCAGACCTGAAGCAGTTTTACCTGTAATTGTGGACAGTAGGTGCAGCGAGTTATGGACATGCCGTTGAGGGATTTCTGGGCTCARGACCTGACTACCTGGGTAGGCTTCAAGCATCCTTCAGAACAGAGCCAGCAACCTCAGAGTCCGGTTTCGGCAGTTTGCCGAGGGGTTTATAGCGTATTTTGTATGTCTGGGCTAGTCTGTGACCTTAAGGTTGTCCTTAAGTATCAGTGTTGATGACCAACCTTGGATCTACTTTGCTGTTCTGTGCTATAACCAGAGACCCTTTTTGTGGTCAGCCAGCCAGTCAAAATATTATATCTGTGATTGCTTCAGCATCATCTCCAGAGACTCTGGATAGCCAACAGGAGTCCAGTAGCCAGGAGGGAGATGCTCGGTGTGTATTTTGCAATAGGTCAGCTCTAATTGCAATGGGTACAGAGACCATCTGCAGTTTAACAAGCACTGTGAGGTTTTTTTGTTGGCTCCTGTGACCTTCCCTGGACCTTTCTGCCATGGGGCGGTGGATCCATTTGGAGCAAAATTCAAGTTAACAGCTCCTAAAATCTGCAACCCACTGGGCCCCAACTGCTCCACTTTTTTTTTTTTTTTTCTCTTCCCAAAAGTAGGATGAAAAAGCTACATCAGTACGTGCCCAAGCCAGGACTCAGTCCTTTGCTTTGTTTCTTGAGCTCAGTCACATTAAAGCTGTGGGATGGGATGTTCTAGGCAGAGCAGTCTGGGTAAACTGGCACAAACAACCTCCTGGCTTGTTGGAGCAACAAAACGTTGTTGAAGCTGCGTAAGGAGGTAACTCAGTGGGATTAGAAAAACAGATTTTTGCTTCTTTCTTAAATGAAAAGCTTTTTAATGGAAGTTAAAAGCTGATTCAGCAAAACTGGGAGAAAATAACACAGCAGGAATTTAAAAAACAGTTTCTGTTTGTCAGCCACAGAGTAGAACAATGTGCATCGTTGTTCCAAGCACAGATTATGCAGGAATAAAATAATAAATAAAAGGGCTGCTGAATGGGGCTGACACAGTGTGCCTTCTGAAGGATACTGAATTAATAAGAGGAATAAATCATCCCTGGTTCACAAACAAACACTTGCTCGTGTGCCCATCTCCCAAGGTGTAAATCAGCCCCTGCTTGCCCCTGACAGTGAGCAGCTGTTTAAATTCTCTGGGCCAGGTCTGGAGCTGGTGTAAAGCAGGTGCTGCAGGTGGCTTTATCCTGCTTAAAAAAAAAAAAAAAAAAAAAAAAAATTCAAATTGCTAGAGTGAGCAGAGAGCAAAACTCTGCTGCTGTACAATCACCGCGGATCCCCCCTGAGCATGGCAAGGAGCCTGGCTGGGGGAGGACGCAGTCCTTCACCTCGAATTCCCAAACTGGCTGCAAATTTAGGTGAGGGCTGGATACAATCACCAGCAGATGATAGCTTAGACGCACAAGGGAGGAGAGATTTCATCATATATATCTTTCCCAAGTTGCTGATATGACAGCAGAGCACAGGAGCCAGCACTACACCACCAGCTTATCTCGGGGACTTCCTAGGAAAGGTTGCTCTTGCCATGAGTAGCAGCTGTTTCTTCCAGATGCTCAAGCCAGGATCCATAAAGATACTGAGGAGGGAGCCCTGTAAATGCCTTCGACATTTGGGATGTGCTGTATGGCTCCTATAGGATCTTCCAGAGKGGGGGGGCTGATACTTGGCAAAGAGGCTTGACTTTTGGTGGCTTCCACCACAGCTGGGTGCACCATGCCTGCTGCTGTTATCACAGCTCCTGGTGGGTACTTCCACAGCACCTGGAAGGTGTTTGTTGTGTTGGCTTTACAAGGTGGCCAACATGGCCAGCAGCAGCATGACCCAGCCGAGAGGGATGGGGCCCAGCAATGCATGGTGTGCCTTCCACCCACCTGTGCCTTCCACCTCTCTGTGGAAGTTTAGCAGAGAGATTTGTCTTTATAAGATGGAGGTGAGGAGGGGCTCCTAGCTGTGCTTCTCCTGAGAAGTCCTAGGAGAGGATGCAGATTGAGAAGACCAAGCTCCAAGTGCCTCTGCACAAGCAGAGCTAAGAGCTACATCTCCTCCAGCCTCACCAGCACCCGAAGGGTTATGGCAGGGAGCAGATGGTGGCCTGGCTGGAGCAAGCTCTCCTCCATCACTGTTTATGGACAAACCCTATAAAATCAATTCCCTGATCTCAGCCGCTTTGGTGCGTGGCTCTGGAGGTGGAGGGGCATGGGAACCCATGTACGCGCTGTCCGCTCATTGCCCATCTCATCCCGGGTGTTACTGGGGCCACGAGTGGGGTTTCAGCTCTAGGGTGGGAGCAGCTCATCCTCAAGTACTTCAAAGCTTGTTCTGGATGCTCTTCTATACCTGGCCATTCTTCAGCTAAGGAAGGGTAGAGGGCTCAAAGTCTTCCAGGAGCTACATCTAGGGGGGATGAGCACACGGGAAGAAGGTGAGGAGGAGGTCAGGATGTTGGCTGAGCTTTGGAGAGAGCTGAAATGTAGGTAGTCCTTGGCCGAGCGCTGTGCTGTGAGGTTGCTTCTCAGCAATGGTGGTAGGAAGAACCTCCTGGGTTCTTCATCATGTCGGTGGATGGGTTGGGAGTGGTTAGGTTGAGCACAATTTCATGGTGGAGAGGGGTTAAAAGCAGATGAATAATGGGAAACAGAGAAGGTGGAAGGAAAAGACTGAGAAAGAGGTGGGCTTGGGCTGGGGGGTCAGAGGGGGAGTTGTCCCCAGGGGTGACCCCAGCCGTGGCACTGCTGGTGGGATTGCACCGGCAGCTACTGGGGTTTTTAATTCTCCAGCTAATATTTSGGCGCAGATATAGAGCCTTTGGACGACAAGAGTGGGCTCACCGTTTCTCCAAACGTAGGCAGGGGTAGAAGAGGAGGATTCTTTTAAAACTTGGCAGAAAAAGCAAAGAGGAAAACTGATACGGATCTACGGGGGAGAGGCAGTGGTTCGTGAGTGGGAGCCAGCCCCAGGATGCRGCTGCGGAAACATGGGTGCAGGTTGACTTTCACAAGGAGCAAGGTAAGAGAAGTTGTGATTATGCGGAATTAACTAAAAAAGTTGTCTTCTATATGGTTTCTGGAAACTAATGATGAACAGCAGAGCTTGACTTTGGTTCCAGTGGCCTGTACAGGATGTGACTTGAATTAACAYGGTCTTCATCAAAATGTGTTGGGTTTTTTGTTTTGTTTTGGTTTTTTTAAACATACAGTTTTGGTATTAGTGGAAGAGTGGAAAATTTTTCTGGGTACTTTCTCCTGTCCCAGTTATTTCCAGTATTAATGATTATTATCTTAAGGAGATAGTATCTATTTAAATATTATAAGCCTATTTGATTTTGTCCTTGTCTCCCCCCACTACTTAATAACTTGTAATAGGACTAGAAGAAAAGGAAACACTGATGGGTTTGGGTTTTTTTACTCTTTCTTTTTTTTTTTTTTYCCCATTTTTTTCCTTGATCATTTGACAGCATTGCATTTATACATTCAGGTTTATTGCTTCTCCCATGTAGCTGGCAGGTTTTTTTCCACTTATTTCTCACGGTCTTCCAGTTGGGAAGGGGAAACAACTTTAAAGAACAGTAAAATCCTATTACAGAGCAGCAAAAGTTAATTGAGGATCTTTGGATCAAACTGAAAAACCAGAGCTTCTTTTGGCTCAGCTTTGTAAAGACGCACTAGATAGAAAGTTCATCGTGTCCTGTTAAGTAGCTGTTGGCCAGAAAGCAGAAATGGTCTAGGTCAGGGCTTTGATGTTGTTACTGGAGCTGGCTTGGAGGCAGCGTGTGGCTTGGACTTCAGACAGGAATTTAGGCCAGTAACTGAGGATGATGAGAAGAAGAAACAGGGGAAAAAAAAAGTCTATGAAGCTTAATTTTTCTAAATTTATGCCTTTTGCAAACAGTCTTGCAAAGTGCAAAGCGTGATCCTCACCTAGGCATTTCAGCAACAGGTCGGGTTCTGTCACCTTCCTGGACCAGCATCTCTCCATGGGTTAAAACCCACCAAACTTCTGCTGAAGTCCAAGAAAAAACTCCTGCAGATTTCAAAGGGAACCCAGCTGGAAGACTTGTGCGCGTGCTTAGCTGTGTTCGGCGTGCGTGTCCTACCGAGCRGTGCCCCGACGGGTGAACCTGAACTTGTGCAAAAACCGGTCAGAGCTCTTGAGACGAGAACTCTGGAGCGACCACCTTCTCRGCCGGCAGGAAGCTTTGCAGACGCAACTCGCAGAAAAGCTAATGTGTCCCTGCTTYGGCAGCTTTGCTTATGGAAATCATTGAGGCAAATGTGTACGATGTGTAAATGTGCTCCTGCTTTCTTGAGAATAGATGTTCTACCATAACAGCCGTTAAGAGTGTCTTTCTCTCCCTTTTAATTTTTAGTTTCTTTTACTTTCTGGCATATTAAATAGGGATGGGGGTGTAGACAGTCTTAGACCAGGCTGAGCAAGTACAAGAAAGCTTCAGTAAGCAAAAGAAGCTCTTCAACTACTTTTCTGTGCGTGAAAACTGCTCGGAAGAGAAGACCGTGCACCCTTCTGGTGTGCGTGCTGAGCAGTTATCCGAGGTCAGGGCATCTGGGGTTTGCCTCTGTTGCTGTCTTGCGGAGCACTCTTAAGGCAAAGCTGTTCATCTTGTTGTGCTATCAGTTGATTTTGTTGTGTTTGAATTTAGTTATTTGCCTGTTAACGCATCGAGGATTGCAGCCTTGCCTAATCACGGAAAGGAGAGTCGTGCTGCTCTCCCTCCCAGGGTTCCTTGGTTTCTGCTCTGATGCTATTCACAGCGGCGCAGGTTAGCGATGACTATCGCGTGGATTCGTGTCCTTCAACAATAAAGTCAACGTTAATAAAGTCCTTGTAGAGCGAGCAGCAAGCTTTCTGAATGACCTTAGTCATCCGTAAACCAACCAGATCCACCGTTCTGAAATTTAGAGAGAAATTTCAAGCTTTATTATCCAACTGATATTTTGAGATCTGTCTTTGGAAGTTCCCTCCGTTGCAATGCATGAATAATATATAACCCAGTTTTCCCTGGGTGTTTCTTTAATGGGTTATTCAAAGAACTGACAGATTTGGCGCTTTCACAGAGATCTGCAGAGCAAGGATCTTCTTCTCATTAACATCTGCAGATTTTATGTCATGGGACTAAGATTGTTCTAGTATACTTACTTAGCTCCAGCTAAGCTGAATGTGGCCTTTCTCGTCATAATTTGGTAGGATACATCTGTTTTCCACCAAAACCAGGATACGGAAAGCCATATGGAAAGGAGGTAAAAAAAAAAAAAATTGAACCAGATTTGCCTTAAGGTTTGGTCCAAGTCTTGTGTCATTTCTTACTTTGTCTGAGCTGGTTTGCCTGTTTGCAATAATTAGGACAGCTGGCTAGGAGAGGTGGAACAGTGTGGCCTGGAAAACCTTACTTTTATTGGTCCCTTTTCCTCATTTTTCAATCTTATTACAAGTCATGTCATAAGAAGAGGATTCTGAACGTTTGCACTTTGTGTCTTCTTTATACGTTTGCCATAAACATCCCAAAGCTTTGTGAAACAGCTGCAAAACAACCGAGAACAGAAAGGACAGAGATAGGAAAAAACCCCAATAATCAAGCAATAAAAAGCGATCTGATTTTTGTTTTTAAATTTGGGTCAGCTCTGGGTCAAGCTGTTTTACCCATCCCTCTGGGCAGCATGAGGTCTGCTGATACTTTTGCACGGATTTGCAAAAGTTGCCAGATTCTTTGTGTTTGCTGCTGGACTGGATGGGATCACCGGGAAGGCAATGAGCTGTATAATTTATGTTGGAATGTCAGCATCTGAACAGGCGTAAAATTACAACTCGTTATCACGGTCCGAGGAGCAGGATCTTGGGTTTCTTGGACAGTCACTGTCATCTTTCCGTGAGGCTGCTTTTGGGGACCGCTGAAAAGCTTTACCTGGTGGAGCGGGGCTGCCTCGTTATTTCAGTACGGGAAGCCAGCAAAGAATGTGCTGTCCTTGTTCCTGAAAGGACTGGCTGGTCTTTCTCTTCCCGGACACAGCTGTTGTGTTGAATTTATTCTGCCCAGATTTTTGTAGCTTGGAAACTGTCTACGTGAGACAGCCGGTACCTCCTGTCTCAGGGACTTCTGCTGACCAAGCCATGATCTTATGGCACCGGCCGAAGGAAGGGCTGGTGTTACACTGAGAAATGGGGGAGAAGCAAACTCCGAACAGACTTTGTGTTCAACTTACCTTCAAAAGCAGGGATGCCGGGGTGTAACCTGGTAAAACTGCCCGATTGCTGCTGCTGCTGCTCGCGGGAGCTGGTGCTGGCACTCGGCTGCTGGAGCTGGGGCAGCCCCGGCTGGGGGCGAGGAGGGTTGTAAAGCATTCCCCGTGCAGGCTGTATTGTTCCTCAGGAGACACAGCCTGACCTTTGGTGGGACCTGACTCGTGGAGCTGAATGGAATGGCTGTAAAAAAGCAAGCCTGAATAAATCTGGGGGAGGGATGCCAGGCAGCTGAGAGCACAGCGGTCAGCCCCACGGCAGGTCCAGCCTGTAGCCTCAGCCCTGCCTGGCACAGATTTGGGAGGTGCCTGCTGTGCCGATCCTAAATTCATCAGAGACTTCAGAAAAATGGCCCCTTCTCTTTGGGTGGTTTTTTGTTTTTTTTTTTTTTTTTTTTTTTCTTCTTGTCTAATGCACAACCAAACTCATAACTAGGGGAGCTGTGCAGGAACGTGTCTTGATGTGCAGGAGGTGTGATGTTAGCCTCAAAATACGGAGCAGCAGGAGCGATGCGTTTGGGAGCCCGTATTTGCTGTGAGAAGGGCCAGATGCCTGGAGGAGGATGCCCATGGATGTGAAAGAGCTGCAGCCTGTTCCTCCTCTCTTGTGAGCTTATATTCTTCACCCTTTTCCTTATAGAGAGCAGCTGGATGTGAAAGGCGCCAGCACCTGCTTGTCCTTGCAGGAGAATCACCCTGCAAGAGGCACCAGCCCTTGTGCTGCAGCTGTATCCAAAGGGGTAGAGTGCAAAAAAATGAGTCCCAGATGTCTGGAATGACTTCTGGTATTAGTGTCCCCCCCTGCTTTGCACAGGGTGGAAGGTAGCCCCACAGGAACGCATCAGAAAAAAACCCTCCAGCTTGGGAGTGCAGAATAATTGGGGGGCCCTACAAGCACCTAACAGCCTCCCCATCGCTCTGCCAAATCTACAAAGGTAGTTTTCCTTGCAATCCAGCCATTGCTGGGCTTTTTATAGGAAAAGGTTAACTAAGTAATTTCATGTAAATCTTCCACAGCTTGGAGGTATTTACTTTGTTTGCAAAATCCTTCTGTTGCTGCTGGATTTGTGCCACCAATTTGTGTCAGACAGAGCACAATGAGAGGTTTCCTTAAATTTGATGGTGTGGCTGCTGGGAAAATTCATTAGTGATCAGATCCGGGTAAGTTTTGTTAAAAGTATTCACTAGTTGGCTAACTATCCAAGTCAGGCAAAGGTGAAGCATTTCAGGAAAGAAAAAAAAAAAAAAAAAAGACATTCAATGGAGGAAAAATGCAGGGAAGTCAACAGAAAAGAGGGAATTTGTCCTAACTTGTCCTGGCTAGCCTGGTACAGCAGCAATGGTCTTTCCAGAGTCCAGTGTGCTCCCTGCAATAGCCATAGAGAGCAAGTAACACAAAATCTTTGCTTTCCCCCAGCCAAAAGCAGTAGTGGTATTGCGACGGCTRAAGGAAAACAGGGTGGGAAGGAAAGGTTCATGTTTTTGGTAGTCTCCCCTGCTTGAGTATGTCTTATAGCCAGTGTGGGGAAGGGGCAGACAGGGAATCCCTCTACAGGGGTTCCCCAGACAGGGATTTTTATTTTGTAATAATCACGCTGCCAAAAAAAGATCACCCCTTGGGCACTGTTAAAATCACATCTTCGCTACTAGGCTAAAGCTAGAAGTGAACCTGTGATGTTGTACGATGGGCATCTCGGGAGGTACAACACAGGAGTCGATATCGAGTGACTTTGCTCCATTCCTGAAGGCACGCGGTGGTGTGTGGTTGGAGGGAACAAGCCTACCTTGACAACACAGCCTGGAGAGGATGGGGAAGGAGGGTGTGGGATAAGGGCACCTACATGTCAGCACCCACCTGGCTGCTGCTCTGCCTTCATGTCCTCTTTCTGCTGGTCTCCGTGAAGGTGGCCATGCACTGTTGTTCTGGCAAGGCAYGACAAAGCTTGTGGTAGGTCAATAACAAGACTTCGCTGATTTTTACAAAGCCCTTTATTTTTTTTGTCTTAAGGCTTATAAAAACTGTTACTCAAAACCAAAATGTTTAAAACTTTACATATGTACAATATGAGAAATAAATTATGTTTTAAGTCATACAAAAACCACAATATACAAATAGGGCTTCGAAACCACTCTAAGTATGGCACGGTGACAAGTCACAGATACTTACCAAAGGCTTCAGTTATTGAAGCCTTTGCATAAAACCATGGAGAGGAAAAAAAAAAAAAAAAAAAAAAAAAAGAAAGATCTCCAAATGTGCTTGCTTTGGTTGGATTGAAGCTCTACAAGAACTCAGAGAATCACAGACCTCAGAAGGACTTGCTAAGTCTTCAGAACTCAGTGCACCATCTGGCAACACCATTTTTTGAGATTGCCTTTCTGCATGCCAAAAGTTCAAGAGCTGTTACACCAAGTCTCCTTCCAAAAAGAAAAAAAAAAAAAAAAAAAAAATCTAGTTCACCTCTGACAAGGTCCACTCTGCTGTAGCAAACAGGACAGCTGTAGAGTCTGTCAAACTCAGAGCAAAGCCAAGTTCACTTGGCCCCAGGGAATCCACCCGGGACGTTGTGGCAATGAGGGTAGGATGCTGTCTGTTTGGCTCTGTTAAATACTTTGCACAAAAATAAGGTCTTAATTATGCACTAGTACTACAACAGCATCTGAACAGAGGCAAACGCATTCTCAGTAGTTAAAAGGACTGGTGCAAAGCTCTCCTGAAGCAGTACGGTTCATTACCTTCCTCCTCCCCTACAATCAGTAGAAGGGCAGCTGCCATTTGCCTCTTACAAAGAGATCAACACATGAGACCRGACGGTCTCGCTGCAGACACTGACTGGGGAGCAAGGAGCAACACCATCACCAGCCATCCGCACCGTGCTTTGCCCCAGGTACAGGGAGGACGGAGTACTACCTTCTTCTAAGGTAATATATAGAGATTTCAGTATCAGCCGGACACAGAATGGATTATTTTTAAGGCAAGCAAAGGACAACTTGAAGTTAAGTGGCATCGTGCTTATTCTCACCCCTCCCCTGAACAACCCCACACGCTTTGAGCTGTGCTGGTCTCATCTTCCCACAGCCCCTAGTGCTATTGGACCCACGGTAACTCCTACAGTAGATGCTAATTTGTTCTTGGCAGCTCTGTCACCAACAGTCTGATGGGCAGTTAGCATGGTTATCTTCTCAACTCCACTGGCAGGCAGACCAGAAGATCATTGCTGAGGTCTAGATCTGTGAAGATCTCATCTGTAGTCCTGGTTAATGGGAGCAGGCAGGAAAATGCAGCGTGTAACAGGTCAAGGTAAGGTTAAATGCACAAACCAGGCTCCTTGGGGAAGGGAGAATGTAGTTTTAGTTATTCTAGGTCTAGGACCACATTCCATCAATTGCTCCTCAGTTTCTCGCATCTGATCCAAGATGTTTTGTCCTGAAGAGCTAGTTACTTTAAGTGCTACCAAGCCAGATTTTTGCCAGAGCATTTTTCCACCTTTGTGGTCTTCACGCATCTAGGTTGCTCAGTTGTGAGTCTTTAGAGAAGTCTTCAGAGCAAATTTGAGACAGATCTGGGAAAAGCAGAGGGGGGGGGGGGAAATCTAGTTAAATGTAGAAGTTAAGAGGAGTAATAAATAATTCCTAAGGAACTCCGGGATGCTAAGAACAGGTTTAGACAGTACAGTTTGGTATTTTATTCTGTCAAAGCAGCACTTTGCCCAGTAGCTACTCAATGAGAGCCTGAAGCAGACATTATGCACCCAAGTAGACTGCAAACAGAAATTACAGGTCTTGACGCTAGACTCTGGCTGTTCAGATCCATTCAGGGTGGACAGATGTTTGCAGACAATCTCCCAAGTAATCTTCCAGTGACTTGGCAGGAATGGAGAGTTGAAGAGCAAGTAATTGCTTGTGATCTCTGGGAGGAAGGGTCATTTCCAAGAAACCATAGTGCTTTGGAGCTCAGATCCGCTCCTCTGCCTCGTGCAAAAGCTGTGCTCCACGAGTAAAGCAGGAAGGGCACATCTGCCAGCAATTCTGTTTTATGGGGGTTACAGAGTAGCATATCAAAACAGCCTTTTACTGCACCTGCAGGAATATTTACTTGATCTTTCAAGACTTGTGGCAGAGCAACAAGTTCTTGCACAGGGGTTTCATTCACAGAATTGTTTGCTACCGTATGTAGCACAGCTTGCTGGTTTCTGCCAAACCTGGAACAGTACCAGCTCGCATTTCCGAGCTGAGCTCTGCCGCCCAAGAGAGTTGTGCAAAGCACGACTTCCACAGGGCTTTGCTAGCCCTAACAAGTACTTTGTTTCCGGATTAGAACTGACAAAGCTCTAAGTTTACAAATTGAAATTTAAGAGAGGTCAAAAGGCTGGGCTTCATCTGAAGGAGATGATCATTTAGTCAAATGAACAGGGATTCATTCAAAACATGACTAGAGGCAGTCTGAAGCAATCAAGCTGTCACTGCTGGGACCAGACTTACTGGAAGTCATGCTCTGAGGACTGATCCTAGGTGTCTGGAAAGTCCCCCAGAGGTTAAGCAGGGCTGAGATGCTCTGGCAACGGCTGAGTTTGCACTCTCCTGAACCAGAAGAGATTAGCGTAGCCAGAGATGAAGCAGTAGGAGTCAGTACAGTAACACCATGGCAAGTCTTCAGCTGTGTCTTGCTCATGTAGTTGAGCCCAAACTTGATCAAGAGATTTCTTGGCAGCTTAAGATCTTCTACCAGGCTGAAATGATCTTTGAGGCAATCCCCTGCACTCCCAGCTTTCCTCTGTTTTACAGGGCAGTTAACAGATGCCTCTAATTAGCTCTCTACTATTGCAAGGATCTTGGGTATTGGTAGGACCTCATTTTTAGCACCTACCTCGATAGCAAGCAGACAGGTTCTTTAGGCCCAGGGATCATGTTATACTAATCTGGTAGTAAGCATGTAAAGGCACAAGATGACAAACCAAGATCAGAAGTGAGGATAATTTCACCTAGTTAGTGATAGTTAAAGTCTAATAGCTGGGAATCTTGGGCTAGAATTTATTAACATTTTTTGAAAGAAAAAGAGGTTCCAGGAGTCTAAACAAAAAAACTCTGGCTCCACTCATCCCAGCACAGCCACATGCGTCAGACAGGATTTCTCTTAGCTGATCTTCCCTACCTTTTTTGCCATTCCTCTACGCACTTCACAAACCAGAGCTCTTTACCAGGAGATATACTGGTCAGCTGGGAATCCTCCACACAGAAAGCAAACCTAGGAGGAATAATCAGAAGTCAAGAGAAGGTACCTGTTGTCTCCATGATTAACAAGTAACATGTAATATGGATTGCAGCTAATTCTAGGACAAGTTGTTTGGTTTGACATCCTTCCTGTGGAGCATCTTGATCCACCATTAGCCTGTTGAATGGCTGTTTTATTTCCTACTTTAATATTTTATTTGGGGATCTTTGCTTCTACTACCCCTATGTTTCATAGATTGTCAAAACTAGGATGCAGAATACCTTACAGACGACAGGTGATGCTTATTTAAAGCTCTGAGAAAGGTGGGAAAGTTGTCAATATCTACTGCTGTTCTTTGACAGATCTGGGTTATCTTCAGAACAACGTTAACACAAGATTTGGGAGTGCGGTGCTACATGCTTGGCAGCTTTACTTCTCGTTGATTGCTCAGGTAGCTTTCCAATTACAGACATCTCAGAAGGAGCAATATAGGGCTTGAGGAGCTGGTGTCACCATGTTACCGGTTGCAGTTTTAGGTCTAGCTGGTTGTGCCCAATCAGCACATTGTGCATGTAAATAATAGCTATGCCCATCTATGTTACAGTATTTTTGGTGTTGTCAGTACTTTAACCCTTCAGGTATGATCTAAACCATCTTGAAATAGGCTGATTTAGTCCCCAGGGGCGGGCAAGACAGTGTCACAGTATCTAAATAAAGCAAAAGAACATCTCGGATCTGATCTGCAGTGGCTAGTTTTGCTTAAAGCCTAGTTTGCAACCTTCTGCTGGCAAGTAACCCACTCTCCTACACCATGAGGGAGCATTAGCTGGTAACACCAAACAGGAAGGACAGTTCAGGATACCAGCTAAGTTCAAAACCCCAACTTTTCTTGCTAGATTCTGAATATTTCTCCTTTTGATTGACRTTTCAAGTCAGCTCACGTGCAGTCTAGCACAATTATTACCTCTGTTGCGTTTCCCCAGATTTCACACGTATACGTCTGATATGCAGTTCCTGGGAAGACTTTGCAGGCCGATACCAATAGCTCTTCAGCTCTTTCCATAGATCGTACCATGACTGAGATGTTCCCTCCCAGGTGAGCTTTATTTTTAAAAGTTCACCCATGTCCTCTTCAGTATAGACYAGGAAGGTGTTAGTAGCATTTAGGCCAATTTGATCAAGCCTGAAAGACAAGCAGAGACTCAACGTTTCTTCCTTATGGAAGCATGCCAGACGCTCATTCATTCCATGCAAGAAGTTAAACAGAGCCCTTTGCAGCTTCTCAAGTGCTCCACGTTCAACTGTCACCAGTTAGTTACTGATTACACTAAAGAAAGTGAGCTTGGATAGCTGGTTCAATACAGTGCATCATGTATTTGGCTCAGCCATCCTTCCATAGCTTAAAGGTGAATTTCATGCCTTGTGTTTCTTCTGGGAGAGGCTAAAGGAGGTCAACGATGCCTCCAGAGATATGGGTGCTTTCAGACTAAATCCAAATGGTAGAGGGGAAAAGCAAAACAAAATACTTCAACAATGAGCCATGACRGCTACTATATAGAGGACTGGGCACATCAAATTGCTTTCTCAGCAATAAATTATAATTAACTTACTGGATGAAAAGTTTTTTGAATGGTGATGAAGTGAGGCTGCTAGGCTCAGGTGCGAATCTAGTGTTACCAGAGGAAAAAGAGTAATGCCACCTTGTCTAGTCCCAGTGGCCTTCTTACCTAGAGCAAGCACCACAGGCCAGCTTACTTACATTTCTAAAGAGAGGGGTTCAGAGTCTCCATTGGTGCCATGAAGGGTGACGGAGAAAGTGGGGTCAGCCTCTCCCAAGCTTTTGTAGCTGAAGACGTGCATTTTCATCTGATAATGATAGACTGGAGAGAAACAAGGAGAGCATAGATGGAACMAACTTTGTTGAGAGACAACATTGCTCAGCATCGCTCTTTGTGAAATAGTGTTGGCTGGCAAAGGCTAGACCCTGTATTTATTTTGAGACATCATTGATCGCTTTTTCCTGCCCTTACTGATTACAAAGTTGACATCTACACAACAACAGCAGGTCCTCTTCCCTCCRCTGTAGGGAGGGCTCCCCAAACCTTACGCTGCTCTAAGGTTGGGGTGGTCTTGCAAGTACGACATACGTAAGCTGTAGTCCTGCTCAAAAGGCTGAGCGTCCTTATGGCCAGAGCCCTGTTGATTTTACACAGAGGAAGGAGCACAGTAATGCCACGGAACAGCAATGCAGTCGGCTAACAGCAAAAGACTAACGCCTGGTGCTGCGCTGCTTTGAAGTGATGCTGCTCTTTCACCTCTACATCTTTCCCAACATTGCATTTGGGAGTCTGCTCTTAGAGATGAGACTATGCTCTTTTTAAGAGGGAAAGCGTACCTTTGAACGGCATGTCAGCTCTTGTTTTTAAGTACATCTTGCTGTTTCTCTTGTTCCGTGTTTTCCTGGCATTGTAGCCAATGCCGTTGCAGCGGTTCTTCCGGCAGCTCAGGCAGATGCCCTTCTTGAAGCGACTGGAATCGGTACATTGAAACGCGAAGCTTTGTTTGTCTTGGTTCACAAGGGAGTCCACGAAGAGGTGCACAGACCGCTCGTGTTCACATTTAACAACTTCACCAATTGCTAGAGAAGCAGAGTTGCAAGGGATACATTTTGTTTAAGCATTTGTCACCTCAGCAGCTGTTAAGATATACTGAGCTATGCCTTTTTGTAGCCCAACATGAGTTGACCATGGCTAAACTTGAACATTTTTCAAACAGTGGCAATTCAAGAGGTTAGTGGAAGACACTTGAAGAGGACCGTTCACTTAGTCTCTACCTTGAAGAGAGCTTTAAAGAGGATTCTAGACCCAGCATAAGAAGACTATAGTTTCTGATCAGGTGTTAGAGTGAGAACATGCTACTTTAGAATTAAAAACAGGTCTAGTTTCTAGCAACTATCTCCAGTAGGCAGTTTAGAAGGAAAAAATAGTTTGCTCTTGTAAATCAGATCAGCCCCCAGCATCAACCCAAGTTTCTTTGCGAGGAGTCTACACTGACCAGAGGCAAAATAACTAATGAGAACTTACTCCCATAGGCAATTGCTCCCAAGACATCGCTTAATCCACAGCCAGGCTGGAAGTCTCCCCCATTGGGGTAGATGTCAACATGGCCTACAGGCATCTGGATCCCAATGCTAACACCTAGTGTTTCCCTTGTGTAGGTGTGAAGGACATCCACAAAGTTAGCATCATCGGGGGAGAGGCGCTTGCTAGGGTCCACTCCTTCAAACATAGGGCCAGCCGGATCCAAGCCTGGTGTTAGAGACAGTACGCAAGATGCCAGGTAAGAAATTGGGTTATTTCATACAGAATATAGCCAGGAGCCTGCCGCTAGCAGCCCTCCTAACCAGGTGCTACATAGACAGTCTCTGCCTCATTGCAGATACTGTCCCCCAAGATCTCTTCACTGGGGGCTCGCTGAGGGGAACAAATGAAGATGTCCCATACCACTTTTGGTGCAATACAACCCAGTAGTAGCACCAGTTTGCTCTACAGCGATGGCTTCAGATTGCCTGTTGGAAGCAATGAGTCTTTTCTTGGTCACAGTGAAAAGATACTTCAAGAGGTAGCAGATGACTGAACACCAGAAGAGGTCTAGCACCCCACAGAGACTGTTGGTAGCCAAAGATCCCACGATGGGTTTGGGACTTTCCGTTAACCTCCGAGCCTCACCTGCAACCTGAAGCTGTGCTCTTGAGTCATTCCCCAACTTGACTGTTAGGTGATTTTTCCTGCTTAACTAGATACAGATATTTATGGCTAGGCTTTGAGGAATTCTCATGGCCAGTGTCACATTTAAACACTTAATGTAACCCCTTCTTCCATGCCCTAAGTTCTCACATGTTGAAATCAGCTTTCCTCTGGAGTCAGAAGCACTCTTCAAGATATTTTCAGAATGAGGGCTTGGGTGTCTTTTTTTTTTATTTTGACCAAACATCCCATGGGACAAACTGTACCCAATAGCTCTCACTTCCATTAGTTTATGAGCTATAATTACAAAAACAGTATCACTCAGAGGCTTAGGATTTAGATAGTAAGAGCTTGAGCTGGACTTGTTTTGAACCCACTTTTAACTTCAAATATACTCAAGATCAGGTTGTCCTCTGAAAGGTTTTTCACTGAACCCCCGCCCCCATTTGGGGTTCAAAATTAAGATCTTTTCTCATGTGAAGAGACCCATGCTCCCCACTGCTGCCACAGGTGGGAAACTTGTCATTTCTGAATGAGCAAGCCCAAAACAACATTGCAGCAACACAGGAAACGAGCCTCTTCGGGGAAACTCGCTGCCGCTAAGGAAAGGTAAGAGGCTGCTTAAGAAGCCACTTGCCTGTAATTCTGCCTATTGTCCCATGAACGTAGTTACCAGCAAAGCCAGCGACGTGGGCACCCAGGCTGTACCCGATCAGGTGGACATTCTCAAGCTGGAAGAGCGGGTTCTCCTGCAAGGAAAAAAAAGATATGATAACTTGCCCCCCTGCCTTTCAGGGCATCTGGCACCGCTCCTATCTGCAGGACTCTAAAGTCCAGTTCTAACAAGGGATTGGAGGGYGGGGGCAGACAAGCGTGCTTCGTTCTTTATTTTTCAAGACGAGTACAAGTTGAATGGTTAGGATGGCACTTGTGGCTTGCCCCCAACCACAGTTCCCAGCTTCCAACCCCAATTATGATTTTCTTTGTTTAAGCAGCATCTGGAGCAGCCTTCCCCCAGGGAGCTGCCAGCAGACCTCAGTACTGGCCATGGACTCAAGTGCCAAGCGTAGCACCGTGGGCTTTTTCCTTCTCCTTTTCCACCACCCTCTTGTTAAGCCAACGCTGACTTTGAATCCCCGGCCCCTGAGTTCACATTGTTCAGGTAGGACTCCTAAATTTGAAGTCCACTTCAACATCACTGATCCAAACACACGCAAGGGCTGAGCATGGCACCTTATCTATGAGCCATCGCCCCACCAAGCCTTGGGGTTGGGATGACACCAGAGCTTTCCCCACTCGTGAGCGTTGGAGCCGGAGTATACTCCGTTCCCTTGTGCAACAGTCCCTCACGGAGCATTACAACAGAGACCGTTCTTAACTTGCGTTACCTGTAACCAGTCAAGCAGCCTCGCTATGCTTTTTCCAACAATCTGCGTGTTGTTCACAGCATCGGTATAGAGCTGGTGGGCAAGCGAAAGCCAATCCACCACGACCACGTTGGCATCCTTCTCCCTCTCCTGAAGAGCAGATACCAAGCTGCCCAGCCAAGTTTCGAACATGCCACTCATCTAGAAAGAGATTCAGGTGGTAGTTTCCAGTTCACAGGACCCAGATTACATATTCACAGTTAAATTACTTGTATATCATTTACATATTCTGCTCCAGCTGTATGCTCCTCTGCAAACCCCACTACTTCTCAGCACTTGCACTAATGGTGTAAGAAAAACAGGTTTTGAGAGACTCTGGCTGTAATTAGCCGCCTTGCCTTTTAAGGCAGGAGGGAGAGGCATTCGTTACATGCCACCTTATCGCTCTTTTCTTAAGAGTTTCAGAAATTCTGATGGATTGCAAAATTATTTTCCAGTCCCGGCACCGCCGTTTGCATAAGCCCTGGTAGAGTTGATAAGTCCTCTAGTGCCACACACTCGGCCACATCAAATGCAGAAGAAAGCTTGATAAAGTCTGTCTGCCCTCTCTTTCTTTATCAAGGAGACCACGTAGCAGAAGTCAAGACTGTGGACACACAGCTAAGATTACAGAAGGTCTAGACGTGTGTCAAGCCAAGTGCCACCTTCGTAGTGGTCAGTTAGTTGGATTTTAGGGAAAACCTCAAGGTCCCTTTATGGCATTGACGTTATACAGACGTGAAGCGATCTTGGGCAGTTGTGAATGAGTTGGGTGATTTCACAGAGTTCTTAAGTACGACCTACATCACTTCGCTCCAGAGACCTCAGGTGCAGCTACTAAGAGGCCATAGCACTCAAAACATGAAAAGTTGTCCCCAATCCCACATATTCTAGAGAGACAGACCCTTTACAGGGCAGTTTGCTCTCTCTAAGCGGACAGATTGAACGCTGCGCATCGCCCAGAGCCATGCAGGATCCTCCATACTTACAGTCCAGCCGTGAATGATGAAGAAGGTTTTAGCTGTCACGTTGAACTTGCAGTCCTCCAAACACTTGCGCTGGCCGAGGGCGAGCGCGCAACCATCCTCTTCGGCGTCCGGCGAGGACCGGAGATTGAACTTCACCTGCGGCTTCGGTGCCGGCCCACGCTCCTGCCTGTCCTCCAGCAGCTCGGCGATGGTGGCATCTGCACCGGAGAGGAGGAAGGGTCAGCAAAGCACCTCTGACCCCGCCGCTGGGCTTCAGCCTCACCTGGGAGAGGGGAACCTGCTCCGCGCACCGCCCCCCATCCCACCCGGTCCCGCGTGGGGCCGCGCTCACCCACCTCCTCCCAGCAGCGCAGCCTCCGCGACCCGCGGAGCGCTTCCCGCCGGCATGCAACAGGTCAGGGCGGTGCACAGCAGGAGGGCGAGCCTCCTCATCGCTCGGGAGGTCGGAGGGAGGGACGGGCGGCGGGCCGGGGCTGTGCGGGGCGGCGGGGCTGTGCGGGGCGGCGGGGCGCTTTAAGGGGCCGCGCGGGGCGGCGCTCGTGGCCCGATGGGGCCGGCCCTGGCGGCGCCGGCCCGCAGCGGCGCTCCCATTGGTCACGCCCTCCGTGACGTGGCGGAGAGCTTGAATGGAAGGGCCACGCGCCGGCGGGGGCGGGGCGCGGCGCTCACGCGTGGGGGCGGCCCGCGGGAGCGCTCCGCGTGGGGAACCCCGCGCTGTGCTGCGGGGGGGCCGGGCCACGCGGGGGTGTTTGGGTGGGTGAGCCCGCCGGGGTGGTCACGGGTGGGTGGCCAGCGGGGGCGTACCCAGCGCGATGTCCCCGAGGGGCGGGAGGGGGGGGGGCCGCGGAGGCGCGTTCCCCGGGTGGGCAAAGCGGCAGCGGGACACGGCACGGCAAAGTGCCGGGTGGGCTGGCAGAGCTCCCCTGCTGCACTCGCTGACCCAGGCACCAGCGTGGGTCTGCGGTTTTCAGCTCCACCCGTGGGAACCCCCGGCTCTTTGCCACTCGGGATGCTCGGGACCTAATGGGCACAAGATAATTCCCGAAGGGCATCGCCCACCTTGCAGCCCATTGGCTTCTGCAGTCACGTTAGTGATATTGCAAATAGTTTTCACCCCTCTGCGGTGAAAAACTAACCATTTATTCCTACTTTTTATTGCCTATATTTTTATCAGTTACTGATCCACAAGAAGATATTTCATTTTATTYGCTGCTGCTGTCTTGCCGCGCGTGGCGTAAGGAGAAGGGGTGATGCTCTGGGACACGCAGCTTTCCTGGTCTCTTTTTCTTCCCCTTCCTCAGCCCTGTGGCTCCATCCCTTTCCCTCCAAACTCGCAGCAGAAAGCGAGGAGGAGGCACCAGGGTCTGTGGTGTATAAAAAATGGGCAGGGGAGAAGGCAGGAAAAAGGTGCCGGCAAATGATGGGCAGAGATGAGGAGGAAAAGACGAAGGCCTAAACCCAGTCAACAGTAAGGGAAATAATGGGAAATCAGGTACGGGCATTACTTTAGCCCTCGCTTGTAGATATTGATGGAGAGAATTAATCTGCCTTTCCAGCAGTGCTTTCCTGGAGTGCTGAGTTCGTACCTTGCACCCCTACGAGCCTTGTTCAACCCAGCCGCCTCCTGACTCCACGTGGGTTGGCAGCTGGATTAGATGATCATCGTAGGTTCCTTCTCACTGAAATACTCTATTCTATTCTATTCTATTCTAAAAGGTTTTCTCTTAGCTCTTAGGTATGCAGCAAGTTGTGCCTGAGGACTGCTGCTCTTCTCCTCTTGGGGATCATTCCTCTTCATTTCTGACTCTGCAGAATGAATAGATGTTGTGGAAGCTCTTCGAGCACCTCCTGTTTCAAGAGGCTGGAGATGACGCTAATGGTTTCTCCCCAGGGAGAGTGGGTTTGAGCAGAGTGTCCTGGGGACACAGCCTCTCCCGCGGCTGTGTGGTCCCTCTCGAGGAGCAGCATCCTGACAGCAGCGGCCTAAAAAAGAGAGGACAGAGGTTTCTCAGCTGCTGGCCCACGACCGGACTTACTCCTGCAGGAAATGAATCAGTTAAGCCTCATCACCAAACGCTTTGTCATTTTAAAAAATTCTCGGTGTCAACAAACCCCTGCCAGACCGTTGGTCACTGCGACGTCTTCTCATTCTTCCTCCCGTGCCTTTGCATTCAGCTGTTGCCTCTTGCCATTGTAAAGCTGCGACGGGTGGGGACGCGTCCTCCTTTTGTCTATGCAACGCCAGGCTCCGGGAGGGGGTTCTGCTCTTCGCCTCTGGCTTCCAAGAATGACAGTAGCAGTGAGAATAGCTTAGCAACAGCAAGGAAGAAGTGCATCAAAATAATTCCTGGCTACTTTGGCCAAAAGGTGATGATCGTCCCGGGAGATGCTCAGGAACTGTTGTGATGGGCATCGTATCAATGCAGAGAGTGCGGCTCTGCACTGACCTCTCTGTAACCCTAATGGCCTGGGGGGAAGAAGGCTCCCACCCAGAGCTGCTCAGAAAATAACAGTTCGTTAAGCCCAATAATTTTAAGGAGAAATTCCTAGTTTTGATTAGTTTTTCACTGGGAAAGATTTCATGGCTCCCAGATGGAATTTCTGGATATTGTAATAAGTAATAAATAATAAACCAGGGTAAATAATTCACCTTAAAAGAGCTGGAAACTCAATGTATACAGCACTTTTAGAGTGTTGGAGGCTTTGTCCCAGCAGCTGGTGTGAGCGGGGCAATGCCTGGGGAGATAGTGGCTGTTCTCGGACATGTCTTTCTGGCTCTCTTATTCTCTCCATCCCCACTGTGATTTCCTAAAGATCTCAGTTCAGTCCAAAAGCAGAAGAGGAATGTTTTTGAAATAATGAGTATTTTTATAGGAAATAGAAGCATGTCCCGCTCAGCTGTAGTCACAAGCTCTTTGCAGGGTGACTGAGGCCGAGGCTGGTTTCTTCTTCAGCACCAAACGTGGTGAGTCAGAGCAGAGCCATGAGATGTGGAGGTAGAAGGGACACGTGAGGAGTTAAGCTTCTTCCTTAGTAGCAAAAAGCTAAAATCAGTATGATATGTAAATTAATATGCCAAAATATTTAAAGGTCTGGAGTCTGCTGGTGATCTTGGGGAAGGATTAGACAGGTTTTTCAACAGCAGCGTTTAATTTGAGAGGTTTCTATGTCCATGCATCCAGCAATGAGACCCTTTCAATGCCGTTTCCATATGAGCAGAACATCTCAGACGTGGGTAATGGTCAATGTCTTCTGCAGGAGCTCGGCCTCTCTGATAGAAACAGGCTGTCACCATCCTGTGCAAGGAAACTGAAGTCAGGAGCCTTTTGCAAAATAATTGTCTTTAATGTTTCTATTTCTTTGTCTTTAAAATTAGCATACTAACACCTCCTTTCCTTGCAGAAATCGCAGCAAGAAGTACGAATGAAGTGCACCGTCGAAGAGCTGAGCATTAAGGGAAAAGGGAAAATCCTTCAGCGTCACACGACCTCTTTAAAGACCTGCAGAGGTAGAGTAATTCTGGTGTGAGTGGCTCTGGAGATCACAAGGAAAATAAAAAGCATCATAGTGCATGAACGGCGCTGCCAAAATTGCGTCCCGCATTCTCCCAGGGATGACCTGCCATGGAAAGAGCAGCAGAGAGAGTGTTTTGCTGCCCAGGACAGGGTACCACCACCTTGGTGAGTGGCTGCAGGAGGGATTTGCASAGTTCTCCCGCAGCTAAAGTTGCTAGGAGGGTGTAAGTGGAGCACTTGGCTCGAGTGAGCCCTCCTGATGGGGAAAAATTGTGGCTCTTGAGTTCATGGCGTGCTTGTTACTGAAAGCAACGGCACAACAAGAGTCAAAGATGCTCCTATTAAGGATTGCTCATTTGCACAAGCCAAAGATTGATTTCATTAGGTCAGATATTCAGCGTCAGGGAGTGATTATTGCTATTCTGCAAATTTTAAATTCCRTGTTTAGAAACCCGAGAATGTTTTACACGCCCTCTATTCTTCCTGCCTGGTTTTTCTCTATTTTCATTCCTTTTCTCCAATGAAAGAGGGAGTAGGATTTGCAGGAGAGGAGGAGGAGGAGAGGAGAGAGAGGAATTRTTTTGGTTTTTGTTTTTTTTTTTTAAGTTATAAAACAGTTTTTCTTTTCAATTATAAAACACAGCCCAGGCAGTAGAATTTAATGGGATTGGTATTAGTTTCCCTCTTGGCTCCTTCTGCCTAATTTGTTTCTGAGATGATGGGGGAGGAGGGGTAGAGACGGGGCTGGAGAACAAACTGAGAGAGGGAAGGGCTGCTCGGCTGGCAGCAACCTCAGGGTGCACCGAGTTGGGGCGAAGGCCCTGGGAGGACTCACGTATCGGATGGGCGCACAGAGCTGGCTGCACCCCAAAGGGTCCTGAAGAGGCAGCTCTGCGGTGAAATAACATCCCGTTAATCCTTGCATCACCCTGTGCCCGCGCAGCCCAGGACCTCTCAGTTTGTCACCATTCCATCACGCCACCAATTATTTTATACTTAGTGCTTACTGCAGAGGGGGGGAGATATTACTTATGTGGCACAGTTTCTGCTCTGGATGTTTTTGTTCTGTGAGCATCAAACTGGGGTGAAAACAGGCCGTGGTGTCTTTGTTTCGCACCCTCCCCTCCTCAGCCTTTCAAATACGGCCCCTCTATGATCATGCTTTATAGGACCAATACTTCATAGCCCTCGATAGGTTTGCTTGCTTACAGAAGAGGCTAATCTCCATCAGGTTATGAAATCAGCTCACATGCTTCAGTGGCATTACCCACTGTTGATATCCCTGTTCGATCCCCGTTGAGCTCTCTTTGTTGGAGGTAACCCCCTCTCCTACTTCTTCTAAGCTGATTTCTTAGGCCACATCATTCAAGTCCCACATCCCCATGGTATTTAGATGTAGTAAAAATGACTGGGGGGAAAATAAATGGCAGCCAGCGAGCCAACTAAACTGTCTGACTATTAATGGTCCTGTTAGTTGCAAATTTACTTTACCACAAAGCCCCCAGCATGTAATCCTCAGATGAATGCCTTTGATTGTGAGGGAATATTTACAGCTGACCCTGCCAGCAGTCTGCAAACCTGCAATGGGCCTCCTGTCCCACATTAAATCCGCTGGCATCTGTTCTTGGGTTCTTATCAAGCACATGCTCTCTTGGTGCAGTGTTTGGGCTGTAGCGCTCGCGGATACGGTGGGCCTTGAAGAATAAATCCCYGCATTCCTGCGAAATGCTAATTCTTGTGAACGTTGTCGCACAGGGAGGAACGTTACAGTTTGTACCTGCCTCCGGGCATCGCCATCCGCAGGGAGGTTTCCAGAAGGCTTTGATCCCTGCCGGCCACCCCCTCTCCGTGGCAGGTCCCCGGTCCTGCTGCTGGACCACCCTTCACCAAGGACAAACTTCTTCTTGGCTACTCTTTGTTGTGCCATTTTCCCAGACGTGCCTGAGCGACATGAAGTGATTTTTATGATGATTTTTGTCTCTTTTCACCCCTGCCCATGCCTTGCATTAGTCCCCAGGTTGCTCTGATTGAGCATGTTGTTCTTGCAGAGACCCTCGGGTGATCTTACCCCATCTCCAGCCACAGCAGAGCTGTGCAGGAGCACAGGCTGAATGCCAGCGAGAGCTCAGTGTGTCCTGACGCCTATTCCCTGTGTCCAAGCGGACAAGTGTAATTCATCGGCTTGTCATTCCCAGCACGTCCTGTGGTATGTGAGATGGATCCAGACCGCTTGGCTGCTTTGTATCGGACAGAAGACCCAGTGGTGGGTGGTGAGCCTGCTCCATCCAYGCTGCGGACAAGGATGTCTTTAGGTTTGTGCCGAGGAATGACGTATATTTTCTCTCTTCTTACGCCTTTACCCAAAGCCCATGCTTTTCCATCCAAGCTGTATGAATGCTGAGCATGTTTGGGCTTGAACGTGGACTTGGATCCAAGCCCATTGGCAGCGCAGAGGTGTCGTGGGTGGCCAGGGGGATGTTTGCTTCTGCTCCTTTCTGAGGTCCTATTTTGGTGAGGGGTTGGAGAAATGTCTCAGAAGTTCATGATCACTTGACCCTTCAGACGGTGGATGCTGAGCCCCCAGCGGTGCTTCTGCCGTAGCTCTCCTGCATCCAGCAAAGGGAAAAGATTAAAAATAATAAATTACTAACACTGCTCCCCTGCCTTTTTTGTAAGTGGAGCCTGGAGCTGCCAGAGAGTCCAGAGAGGAGTTTGGGGGATGGTTGTTTGGTTTAGAGATTCCTTTAGAGTGCACATCCTTATCCACATGCTTTTTCTTCAAATCTGCAGGAATATTTGGCCCAGGTCTGGAGTAGATGTGGTAGCACCATCAGTGAGAGGTACTCAACACTCAGCTGGACTGCAGCTTGAGACGAGACCGTAAGAAGTGGCAGAGCAGGCAGCGGCTCTCCTGCCTGCTTAGAGGGGTCTGTCAGACCAGGGCACAGCTCTGTCTTTGGGCTCATTTCTGGTAATTAGCAGCTAAAAGAACTTGCAAGTTGGCATTTTGGCAGAATAATTAGAAAGCTGACAGCTCCTCCTTCTCTGAAAACTTCCCAGACTAAACCCCAAACCAGAGCTTCATTTTCAGCACTCCTAAATCCACTTGAAATTTATCTCAGTGGCACTCAGGCTTTCAAAACTGATCCTGTAAATCTGGATGGACACCCAAAAGAGGAAACTCTGAGCATGCCACTCAACTTCCCAGTGCCTACAGGAAAGAAAAGGAGTTACTTCTTAAAACCAATTAATTTGTTACTTACTTTAGCAAAGCCCTATAAAAACATATAATGTTAGTTCTCACCGTTATTGCTAATTTGCACCCAAGCTTTATGGTTGCAAATCCCAGATAATTCTTTCTTCCTGGGCTGTGTTGGGTCAGACAGCTCATGTACGTTCTTCCTCTCTTTGTGCTCCTGATTGCTGATTTGGCTGGTGTTTAGGAGATCCTTTGGCATTATTTTACTGTGATTCACATTAAAGGGGAATAGAATTTTAAACAACAAACATAGACTTTACGCAGTATCTTCTGGTTTTCAGAAAAAGTGTGACAAACAGTTTGGGGCGCAGAAATAAGCAGCACAAGACAGTGCTGTGTATCATCAAGGTCAGTATCATTTGTTCTCCAGCACCCTGTTTTTCATTTACCCTCTCCTTTGAACCTTTTGCCTTCTCAAATCTGAGCAGGGTGTAGCGCTGGGATCTGCCTGAGACAGGAGAAAGCCTCGAGCCATCCTTGGAGATACGTGGCGTCTCCTGCTCTCCTCAGATGTTGGTTTTACTTATACCGACAGTATTATTAATTTCATTTTTCACCAGCTTGCGCGTTTTACTTTGAGAACCCATCAGTTATCCCATCCCTGAACCCAGTCTCGTTCCTCGGTGTCTCAATGAAAAGGGCATCGATCACACCCGTTTGCAGCATGTGCAATATGAAGATGGGAAAGAATGAGATGTCCCTGAGGATGCTGGTCCCCCACCGGGCTCTGCTTCACCCTCTGGCCATTTATTCCTAATTGCCTAACTTCTCCCATTTATTGTGTTTGTTGAGTGTGTGGATCTTATTAGGAAGAGTCAGTGGCTCTGTAATTAATTAAGAAAAGCTTGGGGCATTTCTTAGTACTTTGTACTCGTGTTCCTGCCTGTGATGTACAGACATTGCCGATATTCATCCCAGGAACTCCCAGTCCAAGGCCAGACAGGCAGACAGACTAAGGTCAGGGCGGAGGAAAAACAAAAGGGCTTTTCTGTACGGGTCAGTTATATCCTGGGCTGCATCCAAAGAAGCGTGGCCAGCAGGTCGACGGAGGTGATTCTGCCCCTCTACTCCGCTCTGGTGAGACCTCCCCTGCAGTACTGCGTCCACCTCTGGGGTCCTCAGCACAGGACAGACATGGACCTGTTGGAGCGGGTCCAGAGGAGGGATCAAAAATGATCAGAGGGCTGGAACACCTCTGCTATGAGGACAGGCTGAGAGAGTTGGGGTTGTTCAGCCTGGAGGAGAGAAGGCTCCAGGGAGACCTTATTGCAGCCTTTCAGTACTTAAAGGGGGCTTAGAAGAAAGATGGGGACAGACTTTTTAGCAGGGCCTGTAGCGATAGGACAAGGGGTAATGGTTTTAAACTAAAAGAGGGGAGATTCAGACTAGATGATAGAAGGAAGAAATGTTTTATGATGAGGGTGGTGAGACACTGGCACAGGTTGCCCAGAGAGGTGGTAGATGCCCCATCCCTGGAAGGTTGGAYGGGGCTCTGAGCAACCTGATCTGGTTGAAGATGTCCCTGCCCACGGCAGGGGGTTTGGACTAGATGACCTTTAAAGGTCCCTTCCCACCCAAACCATTCTGTGATTCTATTCTATGATTGTACGATACGCTTCGCAGAGCAAGGGTGGTATTTTCTAAGCAGAGCACGATGTAGGAGGTGTGAGCAGAGACCTGCCAGGCAGGCAGGACAGGGGAGCAGTAGCAGCAGACCTGCCCAGTCTGGGGTATGGGTGCAGGACTCATCCTGCTAACCACCTCCCCGTGCGTAACGCTCCTTCCTTGCATTTGCAATGCAACTCCATGGCCTCTGCCTCCCGTCCCGTGCCCGTGCAGTTGGCGTCGCGTCCCTGCGCATTGCAGGTCCAGCACCTGACTGAGTCACGGGGTGGCTGATGGCCGTGGGATGGGGTGGGAGGTGGAGGTGTGCTACCTAGCGGGGCCCCGTGTTCAGCAGATGCCTGCCGCAGCCTTGCTCGGCGGTCCCTACCCATCATATGACCTTCCCGAGCACCGGCATGTGACTGGGCCATGCACGCTGGAAAAGACCATGCAGAGCGGAGAGGAGAGGTTGGAGAGGGGGAGGGCGGCTCAGCTAGAGAGGATTAGTAAGCGTGGACAGATAGGGAAAGCTTTGAAAGAGGGGGCTTGTGTCAGAGTCGTTGCAATAGCGAAGGGGGAGGTAGCTGGGTGGTTGGAAGAGGGAGGGAAGGAGTGAGCCAGGAGGGAGGGATGACCTCAGAGGTGACATTTGGGATCAAAGTGGGGAAGTCTGCGTCTCGTGGAGAGGAAGATGCTGCAATCATCAGAGCAGGAGAGAGCAGAAACTTGGGGAAAATCTCTGACAATAAGAATAGGAAGAAATGAACTCAGAAACCAYGCACTAGGGTGATAAATGAAGATGCTGGAAGGGTTGCTACGGACATTGAGCTTGGAAGAGAGTAGATGTTCAGGGCTGTAGCTTCTTGCCATGCCATGAACAGAACCCCGTCTGCTGGCTGAAACTTTTGCACAGGTTGTGTTTCCTCGTTTCGCAGGCTCTGAGCAGATCTCTGCCTTGGTTCAGAACAGAGAGGGCTGCCAGGGTGACAAAGACCAGTCCTGCCTGCAAGGACCGTTCCTGCCCCAGGTCACTCCGTGCTGTGTCTGTCAGCAGGGAGGTGGAGAAGCCCCTGGAAGAGAAGAACAGGTTTGATTGTGGTTTATCAGCTGATCCAGAGGTGCTCTTGAACAAGGCAGCCACAGAAAGATAGAGCAGATAATAACAGAGGAGAGGAGCAGACTTCTTTGATCTATTTTGGTTAGGAGATGCAATGCGACAAATGGATGGAGTTTGAGGTTGTGTTTCATAGTACAGGGCACGCTCAGCTTTAGAAATGTTGACAGGATTCACAGATGAAGAAGAGTTGAGGTTGGAAGGGGCCCGTGGAGATCGTCTAGAGCAACCCCCCTGCAGCTCAAAGCAGGGTCAGCCAGAGCTGGTTGCCCAGGATATTGTCCAGATGTTTTTTTAATACTTCTAAGGATGGAGACTCCACAACCTCTCTGGACTAGCTGTTCCACCATCCTCACAGTAAAAAAAGTGTTTCTCTTGTGTTTAAACTGAATTTCCCATATTTTAATTTGTGCATAAATTGTGGATACAAATTGTGGGCAATATCCCTGATTCCAGGGATACTTTTTGGTTTCACTAACCAAAAGCACATTTAAAGCAGTACTTCTTGGTTATGAGCTAGACAGGTTAGAGCAAACATAAGCCCAGAATTTAGTTTATCCCAAATACTGTTTATGATCAGGCACTTTTACATGATGTCTTTATTTACTGCCTTACTCATCAAGGCGATTGGCTGGTCCATTTCTGGCAATTAAAGCCATGAACAAGCAGTCACAGACCTGCACAACCTGCGTAAATGGTTTGCTGGCAAGAAATACACTGAATAAACACAAACTTCAGCTACAAGGTTATTTAATCACATAGGAAATTTATTTTACCGGTGATTCCCTCCTAGCTGGGCGTGCAGGGGGTGGATGAACCCATTGCTCTAGGACAATATGCCAAAAAATGTTGAGTATTAAGACATCACCGATTGCTGTGGGTTTTTTTGTTTTGACCACGCTCCTGGCTGGCTGGTCACCAGCAGCGGGGGGAAGGTGCTGTACCTGCTGTGTCACGCTTCAGCAGTGGTGACGGTAAGGACAGATACTCAGCTGTCATGACGCCGAGCTCCCTTGGCCGTTTCCTCACGCCTGGACTGGGTACAGCATATACACGACAGAAAAATAGACTGTGTAGCTAACCTCTTCTTGTAAAGAATTGCCTGTGTTTTAGGAGGCCTCACAGGGAATCAAAAGCATTCCAGTTGTTCACGTTTTAGGTGATACACTTAGGACATGATGATTTATATATGTACACATACATACCTATATATACAGATATATATATATAAAAATCTATATTTTTTATATATATATCTGCTTAAGTAAGGAACTTTTGCCCCCCTGTGGAAGCATCTCTTCTTAAAAATCACAGGGAGGAATATATAACATAATCGAGCTCTTCAAGTGACCAAGACAGAATTACTGATGCAAAGCAAAACTCCTATAGTGTCTTCTCCTGCCGACAATGGTCAGTCCATCTTCTGGAGATGCATCTCCTCCTTTTCCAGGCCCACAGATCTTGCTCCTGGGACTCACTGCCTGGGTCAGTAGATTTTAGGACATGGTTGTRGAGAGTGGCTTAGCTGGAGAACTCACCTACCAGGTGTCCAAATGCTGCTGTTTTGCTGACTGTGGGAGGAAAAGGCAAACAATGGGAGTGAGCTGTGCCTCTGGAGGAGCCATGCTTTTGGGAGGAGGAGTGCAGAAGGAGTCCGTAGGCTGGTCAGGAGAGAGGAGTTCAGGGAAAGAAGGTGCAGCAGCTTTCTGAAGGCTGGAAAGCTTTCAGTGTTTCCAGCTCCAGCATTCAAGCTGGTTTCAATTTAAAATGAATATTGGGTGCCTTTGTCTTCAAGATTTTCTGCTTAACCATTAGGACAAGCAAGCCATTTGTATGTAATTTTGTGAATGACAGTTAATATCCCCACATAACCCTTGGGCTGCAAAAAACTCAGTCTGTAAGATAAATGCCAAGAAATCTACAAAAAAGTTTGAGGAACTGGCTTCCTTTCCTGTGCAAAGAACAGGTCAAAACCCCCTCCTATAGCACGGCGGACACGCGGTGTGTTTTAGCAAGCCACAGTTAAGCTTGGCCAGTCAGCTCCAATGGATCTATCTGTCACGGGGATTTTAGCCCAGACCCTCCTGTTGCTCCACCTGCAGAAATTACTGCCCTCYGGAAGGGTGGCAGAGGCAGATGTGTGCCTGAGCCGACAGCCAGGAACTCGAGCTGCGACAGAGTAGGAGCTAAAAGTAATTCCTTGGCCTCTGAACTGGCTGGCTGAGGACAGGCACAGGTTTGCTTCTGTCACATCTGCTGTGGCAGTGGTTGAACTCCAGCAGAGCTGCTGGAAGGTGTGCAGGGAGGGTCCTACGGCTGGAAGTGAGCTCTCTTTTTGGCACTGAGCAGCTATGCTTTTGGCTCCAGTCTTGCCGTGAAACCATAGCCCTGGCCAGTCTCGGAGCTCACTTCTCCCTCTGGCCAGGAGGGATGGTGGCTATCAAGGGCATTGACTGATTGTCACTTAGGATGACATTAGGCTTGGTAATTCCAGTAGGACTGATAAGGCCACTTGTTTATTCACAGTTAAATCCACAAAAGGACTTACTGATAGAACATTCCTGTACCCGTATGCTCCCCGCTGCCTGCTGGGCTCTTCCATGGCAGGTTAATGGGTGCAGCCCCCTTCCAGCCGCAGGAGCAGGTCCAGAGGAGAGGTGTGAAGCCAACGCATTGTGGGCTGCTTGGCAGAAAACCTGCAGCAGGAAGGGTGGGAACATCTTTGCCACAGACTAGCCTCTGGCCTCCTGGTTAGGATGCGGCTTTGAAACCTCCCAAGGGAAGGAAATTGAAAGTGGGTCTCCCATGTCCTGGGAGTGTGCTGTGGCCGCCACACCATGGGGTTAAGATGGGCACTATCACTTTCTGCAGGTTTCTACCTCAGGAGAAGGTAGAAACCTTTGCTGCCCTTGTGATGAGCCCTTCGTGGGAGGATGCTACCAGCAGCAGCTTCCAGATCACAAAGTAGAGGAACGGTGCAGGTCTGAACACAGTTGGATCTTTGCTTTCAATGCCTGCTGAGAGAGTGAGGTCTTCCTGGGCATGCACAGCACAATCACCAGAGCTGGGTGGTATGGACAGGGGAGCTAAGAGGAATGGCACCAGGGCAGTTTAAGGTAAAATCCTATGGAGTTGAGATTCCAGTAGGATTAGGAGGCAGCTGCCTCCTATGCAGGAGTTTTCAGGAACATGATTTTGGACTTATGTGCCTAAATTTTCTGCTTAGGATGCAAAAGCTCTTTTCAAGTCAGCTCACCCAAGCTAAATATCCAAGGCAGCTGGTGCACTGGTGGAATCATCTGGGTAAATCTCAACAAGGGCACATGCTCAGCTGCCTCAGCCCYGATCTCAGCATCAGATATGTCCTAGGCTGCCTCAGTTGTTAACCTCCCAACAAAGACGAAAACAGGCATCTCATTTCCTGACACCTTCCGCAGAAGCTCCTACCTCTACACTTCCGCCACTGCAAGCCCTCAGCAGACAATCATAAACAGTTCCACGTGTCGGGGAAACAGAAAACGTAAGTAACAGAAAATGTGCCCTGTTTGTTTTGGATTCGATAACACAATGACCATGTGATAATTCCCACCATGTGTCAACTAATGTTTCACATCTCCCTTCCAGCTTTCTCTGAATGCCTTCTTGCTTCTGTGCTCTGCTGCTGAGAAGCAGCTGCGTGTAAAGGTGCTTCCCATGGAAAGGCCGTTTTCCTTCACCAGCACTGGTTTCCTACATGGAGGCAGGTGCGGAGGGGAGGGCAGAAGCGAYGAAGGAGGAGGGAGGGCTGTGAGAGAAGATTCCCACACTATGGTGGGGGAGGCCTCAGCTTTCGATAGTTTTGATCTATAGCATCTGGAAACTTAGTGCGCCTGGAAATATTACTGTTCTTGTTCCACAGGAAGGAGAACTGAAACACTAAGAAGTGTTCCGCTTCTTCCAACACTGTTGGAAGTCATTGCTGAGATCTCTTTTTACATATTTATTGTTTCCTCAAAGTCATGAGACCCCAGAGAGGACACTTTTTCTTGTCTGTTTATTTTTCTCTAGTAACGCTTGGCTTAGAAAGGCTGTCGTGCATGTATTTTGGTGGTGCTGATCCTCCTTTGCATTACCACTGTTCTGAGATGGTTGTGTGTACTGAGGTGCTCAGTGGCTTCTAATCCCACGGACGATGATGGAAGTGCTAATTGGTGAAAACGCATCTTGAGTATCTCACAATAAGCATCTGCGATCGAAAGCTAGTGTGTGTTCTCGTGAGTATGGGTTCCTAACTCTTTTTTTCACGGGAACTTTGTATATAAAAAGAAGAAATAATATTTGCCCGCATCCCAGCAGGTTTCCCTGCTTTGAGATCGATGCTTAGAAGTTACTTGGAGACTTTGCAGAAAGCTTCTCCTTGAAAGCAAAGTAAAAGGCACCTTTTAAGGCAGGTGAATGGAGAACTGCAGTCAAAATTAGAGCTCTACAGTTTCCAGCCATGTAAATATTTGTGATAGTTCAAATATTTTCCTCTTCCCATGTGGGTGAAATCCTAGCTTCAAAGCTTTGGGGGATTTTAGCGCTAAACAAGAGATCCAAAAATAGCATCCTGGTCAGAGCATTTACACGGGCAGTAAGTTCTTACTCTGCTCTGCTTATTTCTAAACGCAGAGTTGAACCCGGACTCTCCCGTGCCAGGGAGGTGCCTGGGCACCAGACTACTGGCCGCTGGGGAAGATGTTTCTCCTTTTTTCCACTCTGTTAAACTTTTTTCGATGAGCCTTTTGCTGTAACTGGGTACCACTTTCAGGAAATGTTTTGGTTTTATTGAACCACTGCTTCGTCAAATTTCCCAAGCAGTTCTAGTTGCAAACGCAGCCTAAAATGGAAAAAAAAAAAAACAAAACCTTTTAACAAGTCAGTCTTTTTTTTTTTTTTTTTTTAATGGTGCAACAAATACCAGTTGCAGTTCATAAACATGCATCTCTCTGGTCTCATCTCTTGGATACCTCTGTTGATGTGCTCCTCTCTATTCTCATCCTGAACTGCCATCTAGCTGCAGCCCTTGGGCTTGCTCCTTGGTCTAGTCTCAACTGACTTCTGCTCTGCAAACAACACTAGCTTTGAGCTGAGAGTTAATAAAATTGTGTCTTGGCTCCAATGTCAGTCTTTCCTGAATGCAAGAGGTCTCTTTCCCCGGACAGCAAGGCATCTGCCGGGGGTAATCCCTGAGAGCGGCGGGCCCGCCGCCATTTTGCGGGGGTAGGCCTCGGGCTGTGGGGAGCCCTGCACAGGTGCGTGTCCGCGCCCACGCTCCCGCACACAGACAGGGAGAACGTTGGCTGGTGCACACGCACGTTTTATTTTCACATCTCGGGCTCACACGCGGGGCTGTGCCGCCCTAACCGGTCCCTCACCCCCACCCGCCACCCCGCGTTTCTCGACGGTCCCTGCAGCTCCCTTCGCCCCGCGCTGGGCGCGACACCTCCGCGACGCCCCCTGACCGAAATCCCGCCCGCGCTCTCGCGAGAGCGGGCGGCTCTCCCGCCTCCCGGCATGCCCTGCTCTTCCTCTTCCCCGCCGCCGCCCTGAGGTGAGGGGGCCATGGCGGTCGGGGAGCGGGCCCCATCCGGGTCCATCCTGCCTCAGGGCGCCCCGGGGAGGCGATGCGGGGGCGAGGGTTCGGTCCGCCTCGCCGGACGCCCTCGGTATTTGCGGGGCTGGTGCGGGGGAGGACGGGCAGGGGATGGAGATGGCGGAGCTCGGTGGGTGGCTGGCGGGTGTGAGGTGGAAGCAGGCCCGAGGGAGAGGCCATGGCTGCGGTGATGACTTTCTTAGGACACCTTTGGATTTAATTGTGAAAAGAAAGCGTAATTTCTGAGCAGCTCCTTCAGTTCGCTGTCGGCAGTAGGGTAAACAATCCAGGTTCTGCATTATCTGTGTAAGAAGCTTGATATGGGGGTTTTTTTAATTGTTTTTTTGCAGTTGAGCTCCAAAAATGGTGCGCTACTCTCTGGATCCGGAGAACCCCACGAAATGTGAGTGGTTTTTTCGTGGACGTTCGCGTAGGACTTCACCGAAGCCATTGAGGTTTTAATTCCAAAAGTTGGTCTTTTTTCTCCGCAGCATGCAAGTCACGGGGATCCAACCTGCGAGTGCATTTCAAGGTACGCGGTGTGTGCATAGTAGGAGAGGCAAATTCACTTGTTTCAGGTTTTTTTTGTCATTTTTTTGTTAGCTTTTTTTTTGAAGGAAGTGTCTCTGACTCTCCTGTATCATTACATAGTTACTTAAGGGTGGTCGTGTGGGTTATGGCCTGTGTTTGCTTTAGCTGCTTGTAATGGTGTTTATCCGCAGCATCAAAAATAAGATGGTGTGTCCTAAAGAGCTTCCTGTCTAACATAAATAACAAAATACAGTAGGAAAACAGTTGCAGTGAATTTAGCAGGCTAGTGTTAGGTGAGAGGTTTGTTTCACTTGTCTCACTCTGCCTTTTTGGTTGGTTGGAAAGAACATGGGGTTCGTCTGTTCGTGCTGCTGGTCAAGAGGTAAAGTGGGGGAGACGTGCGGTGTTTGGCGTGAGGACTGCACATGAGGACGTGGGTTTCTCTGGAAAAGGTGTAGGTGCGGCAKTGAATTCGGGACTCATTCGAGTTAACCACAAAACCAAAGCTGAGCAGATGCTTTTCTGCTCGGTGTTACATAGCGCAGGTGAAAAGAGGTTTCACTTTGGTTTGCTCTTTTATTGTGATCAGGTAGGATTAGAGTTAACTCTCTGACTTTTGCATTCAGCACGCTGTCTTACTTTATTCTGGGTTTTTCTTTCCGAGCCTTTTTCTCTCCCCTTAATAATTCCCTTACAGAGATAATTAGATTGTTTGTGTAGCTTGTTTTCTTATCGCTTCCTCTGAGGTGCCACATTTGACATTTTAGTAGGAATTTATCCTTCAGACTCCTGCTTTTTTGGATTAGTGGCCAAAGAGGAGCTATGAAAAATATAAATACTCAAGTTTCAATTTTGTTGGTTGGAAAGACTTAGCCATTAGGTAAAATACAATAAAGACGTGCCAGAGCTGCAAATTCAGTAATGGAAGTCATACCAAGGGTTAGAAAAGTAGCGAGAGAAGAAAAAAAAAAAAAGGGAAAAAAAGAAAAAAAGCGTTGCTAATTATTCTTCATTCTTTAATTTTCTTTCTTTGTGTGAGTGCTTTTTGTAAACTGAGTTTGTAGCAAGAAGAATAGGATTCAGGAAAGGGAGAGGACTGCTTTCTAGATCTGCTATAAGAGGARCTTTGCTGTGCTTTGTGTTGCTAGAACACTCGTGAGACCGCCCAGGCCATCAAGGGCATGCACATCCGCAAGGCCACCAAGTACCTGAAGGACGTCACCCTGAAGAAGCAGTGCGTGCCCTTCCGTCGCTACAACGGCGGAGTTGGAAGATGCGCCCAGGTGAGGTCTGAGATGGAAACGGGGGAAGGATGCTTTGGCTGCGGCTGGTTAAAGAAGAGAGGAAAGATGATGTTGAGACGGCGTGGGGAATAATAGTCTGTTGATGCTAATGTTACATAAACATAAGAGGGAGAAAAGAGTTACTCTTAATTCCAGTACAGCGGGCATCGCATCTAGTTGCAGTGTCAAGTAATTGATCAAATTCAATTATTTTGGTATGCAGYCTTAATAAAAGGGGATGTAATGGCAAGTTAATGGTGTGTAAAGGGGCAAGTTGTGTCGCACCAGGAGAAAAAGGGAGCTCTCTTCTTCTTCTAGGCCAAGCAGTGGGGCTGGACGCAGGGACGCTGGCCGAAGAAAAGCGCRGAGTTCTTGCTGCACATGCTGAAAAACGCGGAAAGCAATGCCGAGCTCAAGGTGGGTCGTGTAGATGTTGCTAAATGCAAAGTGTTYGTGTCGTGCTGTGTGTCGGCGCTCCCGAACTCGGTGGCTGGGTAAGGCCTGCTTTGTAGGTGAAACCGAATTGTGTAGAGGCTTTTGGTTTACTGTTTGTTTGAATTAGGCTGCCTGCGTTTTTCAGGTTAAAATGTGAGTAATAACTTGTCACAGATAGCTAGTTTGTGCATGGTTATCAACTGTTTAGAAAATGTGTGGTTTAGATCTCTTAAAATCTACAGAACAAAGCAAGATCCGTGGACTCTCGGTCAATTTGTATCTTTGTAGTATACTCAGCGCTTAATGTGGTAACTGATGGCAGTGATGACCATCTTAGGACACCTTTGGAACAACCGTGAAATAGTAATACCTTCTTTCTGAGCCATCAGTATCGTTTGAAATTCATTGTGACGTGTGGAAGGGTGGTTGGTGTTTTTCCGACTTCAGCTGGTGCTGGCTTGGTAAATACTCAGTTCTGTTTATTTGCCAGCAGTCGTGTGCGTGGGGTGGTTATTCATGTTCTTGCTGTGGAGATTATTTATTTGAAGAGAAAAACAAGTCACGAGTTCTATCTGCACTCCCAGGGTCTGGATGTGGATTCTCTGGTCATCGAGCACATCCAGGTCAACAAGGCTCCCAAAATGCGCCGGCGCACCTACAGAGCGCACGGTAGGATCAACCCCTACATGAGTTCCCCCTGCCACATCGAGATGATCCTCACCGAGAAGGAGCAGATCGTCCCCAAGCCAGAGGAAGAAGTTGCTCAAAAGAAAAAGGTACCAAGCGTTGCACCCTTAGTCCTCTTGAACGTCACCGGCAAGAAATCCGAGTGTTAATGTTTTTCAGACGGGGGGGTTGCTGTGATGACTATCTTAGGACACCTTTGGAATACCCATGAAAAAAAATCAGAAGTTAKTTCTGAGCAACCTCGGTATTTAGTGTAAACACAACGTTGAGAACTTGGGAAAATGCTTCTCGGTGGAACGTTTTGTAAACGGATGAAGGAATTTCTAACAATTCTGAGTACTTCTTTTAAAGGAGGACTCTCTTTGTAAGATGTTTTGGGAAGGTGTAGACCATCACTATTTTCTCACTGGTGTGTTTGTTTTTCAGATATCCCAAAAGAAGCTGAAGAAGCAAAAGCTAATGGCTCGGGAGTAAATCCGACACGRGGGATGTACATAAATAAAATTAAAAAGTTAAGATTTACGGTGTGCGCTTCTCTGTTCTTCCGAGGCTTTTGCTGTAAGCGGTGCCCGGTGGGTCTCCTTGGTCTGTGACTGGGGGACACCACACCAGCCCTGGGCAGCAAGYGCTGCCATCAAAAACCTTCGACAGAGGGGACGTTGATGACATAACGAGTGCAATTCCTACGTAAAACGAGGGAATTTGTGAGAAATGCGGCTGTTTTCTTTCCCTCACCCCGCTGTCCTTGCCTGGGCACAAGCCACAACCAGTTCGGTCCGTGCCTCCTTCCCGCCCCCCCCC
>JAYKAV010003432.1:229038-302834 GCA_035582835.1 Phoebastria nigripes | reverse complement strand
TTTTTTTTTTTTTTTTTTTTATCTTTTGTGCTGAGTGCAGTGAGTTCGTGAGGCCATAATCTGATTTCTTTCGCTGCGTGTACCGAGGGATAACATGCTGGGCTGCAGTTATAATCATTTGAGGTATTTGTAGAAGTAAGTAGATTGTCAATATTTCCTGCACTGAGCACTTTTTGAGTGCAGGGGAGTGGAAAGAAGCTCCTGGGTGGTTGGGTCCAGTTTCCTAACGCAGGCCGCTGGGTTGTGTAATCCCCCATTTTGTCAATTCCCAAGTGAAAACCGTTGAAGTTGCTCCCGTTGGGGTGACTTAAAAATTGTCATTGCTCCTTAGATCGCCAGGAGCTCAGGCAGGCCTCGTTCTGCTCTCTCTCTGGGCTGTTTTCTTTTTTCACGTTGCTGCTGCACCAGGAGAAGCCTGAGGACATCCCTGGGGATGTTGGACCCTGCTCAGCCCTCTCACCTGGCTGAATGAAGCAACCATCAGCTCCTTCTCTTCCAGTCCTGTGCTGATGTTTTACTAGCACAGCACCTACTGCTTAGTATTTTGTGATAAATTCAGTAGAAAAGTATTTATAGCAATTTAATACTAAACTTAGATGGCTCTGGTGCTTCCAGTGATTTTTTCAGATGAATAGGGAGATCCCAGGATGTTTTTAACATGCTGATGACTGACAGAAGATATTACAAGTAAGAAATCCTGTTTGGTGGCTGATGAACTGTTGTCAACGTGGATGGTTAAAGATGATAATCATATTTCTTCAAAGTGTATTCTCTAGAGTGGAAAGCCTATTGCACCTTATAGTAATTGTGCACTTTGGCAAGTATAATTTCATTTGCAGTAGACCCTGGAGATAGGCGATATAAATCATGATGAGTACTATAATATAAAATTAGATGTACATACAAAACAGATTTGGCCTTCTGTACGATATGCATTTTTTTATGGTGTAGATAGATTTTTAGCTGTGGGAAACATTTAAAGCAGAGACAAATAGCTCTGTTGTAAAAATATGCGTAATGCCCAATTGTGGGAAGAGTACAGATGCCAAAATAATTGTATAACCTTTGAAATATAGGAAAATATACCGATATTAAAAAAAAAAAATGCAGACCTTTTAATGAACATCTGAGTATCTTTCTAAAGCTTAAAAGGTAGTTGAATTTTTCTTTTTGAAACATAACTTTGGCCATTAGACAAGTTTTATTTATGTCTGAGAGTGAAACGGGGAGAAAATCTTAAACGTGTGTAACAGTAGTCTTAACACCCCTTCCATAAAGAGAGAACTATACCAAGCTAGTAGCTACTTAGACTATTAAATCGTCCTAGGTTTAGCATGACTTGTGTCATATCAAACCCCGCTGCTCATTCTAATCATGGTAGTAACTGAATGAATTACTATAAATTGATTTTTAGGTAGGTATACTGAGTATAAAAAAAAAAATGGAGAGGGACAAATTCATCAATAATCATAAAACACTTTCATAGTGAACAAAATTTCCAACACTATAATCCATCATAGATTATCAGGTAGTTTGTGTAAAATTGGGGTTTTGAAAACCATTGCTGTATTTGTGGTAATAAAGGTCTCTCTTCAGCCACTGGAAGAAGATATGGTCAAACCAGTAATATTGGTACTGATATGCAGTACATTCTTAAGCTGTAAAGTCAGGTCTTAGTATGGGTTGTGCATATTTTTTTAAGCTCTGTATTCCATAGATATTCTTGTTTAAAGTTCAATTTGTTCTTCTCATTTTACAGTTCCAGTACAGCTGTCCTGCAAGCAGCAGGAATCTCACTGGTGAGGGCAAACAAAACCTTTAAAGACATACCTGCCCACTGCAAAGAGCAGAATTAGCATTTGAATTTTCACTTCTTGAAACTTTTGAAAAATATGTTATATACCTGTAGTAGTTATTTAACAGGTGGAGAAATGTTGAGCCTTTTACACGGAAATGTAAGGTGTGCTTGACCCAGCCTCCCTCCCTTCTAATGGTGTTTTGCTAATCAGATTAAAGAAATTATTTCTGCATGTATTCCAGAAAACACCTGCTGTGTTTGAGTTCTGACTTTTACTTGGGATGTAGGAATGTAAGAGTAAGGATAGAGGTAATTATTTTTTTTTAATTGCCCCCATGCCACTTCTCCTTCCCGCTATGACAGGATGTATTTCTAAAACTGATGCTGTCTTTCTACCCTCAAATTGGTAGGCTTGGTGCAGTAATTATTTAATAAAATGTATGACTGGAATTATGTAGGAGGTCAGAAAAATGATCTTTATAGTTTTTGTAGCTTTAAATTTTGTTAATTCATGACAAATTTTAGAGGCTTTTGAACCTTCAGGGAGACTTGGCCACGAGTATCGTGCTTTAGTGTGGGAGTGTAACTAGCAGCATTAAAAATGGACAAAATTAAGGAGTCCCTAACAGATCTTGTGGAATTTTATATTAATGAACTAGAGACATGTTTTGATGCATGTGTGTAAATTAGACAAAGAAGTACTTAAATGCTGTAAATGCTTGTTTACCTGTAAAAGTTAAATGGAAGCTCTCGGAAGTGAYATCACCTTCTTTACAGAAAGGTGTTTGTGGGATTCACATCCCATCAGCAAAAGCTCCTTCAAGAGGCTTAATACCTACCTGCTGTCTTGCCTCTGACAAAACTTTGTGACTGAGGGGAGAGAGGACAAATAAGCTTAGTATAAATTAGTTGTGTCACTTAATGGGTTTCTTACCCCACTTTATGGGTATGTGCTAATGTAAGGGCCGATATGTGGTGGATGGAGATGTGATAGTTTTGGGTTTTAGGTCTTCAAAACAAGATCATAATTTGCCACAAGCACATACTTGCTTACATACAATGCCATAATGTAACATTTTCATATGTTTAGAGCACTGTGTATCAGATGTTTTTGTTCTGAGGCAAAAGGTTGGAACAGTAAGAAGGAATGGCATTTTTATGTCAAGCTTTTTTGGATCTTGTATAACTTTAGAGAAAGGCAGTTTGAGCAAGGTTCCCCCCCCGCCCCCCATGAGTCAGTAGTTCCAGTTCAGGACAAGGCTGTGAAGGTGACTACTGAAGGTGACTAGTAGTTAATCTCAAATAAGCTATTTTGAGATTAGTAAACAGGCATCTCCTTAGTGATCAAAATTAGTAGGTTTGATCACCGCAACAGTAACCTGTTGGTTAGTGATTGTATGTTATTATAAAGAATGAAAGAAAATGTGTGTTAGGTTCCTGAGATGGCACTGAGAAAATACATAAGCTCTACATCTCAGTCTCATTTATAGAATTTAGGTTTCCATTTTTCTGTCACCTCCTTTTCAGAACACTTCATTAAAAATCAGCAAACTGTGGGATTACCGTAGAGTGAACTGGCAAAGACAAAGGTGATTTATAGCATCGCTTGTTGAGTAGTTTGGTCAATGACGACAATGTCTGGGCTCGCTCACATACAATTTCTTCTGCTTGAAATATGCTACCTAACCAAGAAGGTCTTGAAAAATCCCTTCTTCAGTTGTGAGCAGAACAACTGTCCTGTAGGTGGGATGCGAAGTAAGCAGATTGTGCTCTTCAGAATGAGGCTTTTATTGATGACTGAATCCCACGTAAAATGTGTGTGGAAAAGGAACTAGAGCAGAAAACACAGTATCGTCACTGTTTTTTTCAGCTGCTGTTTGCCTTCCCTATGAGGGGCCTTCTTTGCCTGCAGTAAATCTATCAAGATTAATCACTTCTGCTACGTGCAAGACTTTTTAGGCTTCAGTGGAACCCATAAGGACCATACTAATGTCACTGCAGTGCTGCTTTGTTCAGGCTCTTGCTACAGAAGAGGGAGGCACTAGAACAAGTTACTGGCCAGGAGGACCAAAAAAGATGCTGTGTTTGTTCATCCAGCAGAGTGAACAGTGGACAAGTCAGACTGAATTATTTTGAGAGCTACCTAAAGACTTTAAGATGTGGTTTTCTTTATTTTTCTTGCACTTAAGCATTGCATGGACCACTTCATAATTGTGTTGCATTTCTTACTGCTGTCCAAAAGTACATCTGTCCTAAGGTATTGAACTTTAAGGAAACATACTTTGGTATCTAGTGAATGATTAGTGTGCTGTGCTGCTGCAAAAATATATTAAAGGACTGTAGATAGAGTGGAGACCTTCATGACCCCAGACAGTAGCCATCAAACTTGGTAGAGTCTGAAAAAGAGTGGGTAGAGGAGAAATGGAGAATTTGACCAATATGTAGGCAGCTGTGAGAGATGGTATTTGCCCCCAGGTTGCAAAGATAGACCCCTTTATGGTCAACCACGTTCTCTCAGAGAGCTCATATGTTGTATCTTTCACAAAAACAGCTTGCCTCTCTCCCCCTGCTTTGCACACAACCTTTTTTTTTTTTTTTTTTTTGGGTTTTTTTTTTTTTGGCGCTTATGTGTTTGAACACTTTCAGTGTGGAAAAGTAAGAGGCGTGGGTAACGGGAGGTGGAGAAAGGAGTGGTCGCCAAATATGCAGTAGAAAAGGGGAGGAAAATTACAAATCAGTACAGTGAAAAGTAAGATTAGCAGAAACAGTCTTTCCTGCATAACTCATTAACTTAAAACCAGTAGGAAACGTTTTTAATTTGTAGTCATGAAGGATGCATTTATTCCATTCTGAAATCTCCCCTGCTGCTTGGTCGTGACTGGTATATAAGAGAAGGTGAATTCTTAGCAGTGCTTTGACTGCATTTGATGATTGCCAGGCATTAAGTTATAGCTGAAATATTTTGACTTGTTAACATGCTTTAAAAACAGATATTATTTCAGTGCTTTTGTCTGATTAAAACAGGCAAAAATTCCTAAATTCTGAGGATTGTAAAGATTTCTTTTTTTTCCTAAAGATCCCTTTTGTGCACATGAATTCTCGTTGCCGTATATTTCTGCATCATTAGTTTTGTTTAGCAAAATTTTACCGATTTATTTGGTAAAAACACAATTCTTATGCTTTTGTACCTCATTTTGGAGTATGTGTGAAGTCTAATGAATGATCTCTTGGTATTAGTGAAATATTTGTATAACTGCTTTTGGTCTTTGAAGAAAGATCAAATCACATTTCTTGGTGGTGTTTTTTTTGTTTTGTTTTGTTTTGTTTTTTCTCCCCAGCCTCACTAACAGCACCAAAATTTCCCCAAAACAATTCCCCAAGCAGTGCAGTTTAATAAACACTTTATATGCTAGGAAAGATGCAAAGCCATCCTTATTAAGGGAGCTTTGCCACTTTGCTTTTCAGATATGTAAGTGCATGCTTCGGAGAACTAACTTACCTGTGATTTGAACTACAAGGTCTACTTACTGTTTGTTGGCTTCTTTTCTGGAAGTGGGCAGAAGGCAACTAGAGGGTATATAGGTAAGAGAAACTGTAGTTTAGCTGCTGAAATCAAAGCTTTTTGGTTTTTATAGCATCAGTGTTCATTTCTGCAGTTAAGATCTGTTAGTCCTTTTCTGGTACCTTTGGGTATGCGTGGTACTCAATTCACTTTCCTCTTGGAAAATTGTTCCATATAGACACCATAGGTATTTGTAGCAGCAATTAAAGTTAATCAATACACAGGTTCTGATTTTCAGATACGCTGGGGAACCAGGTGACATTGTTTCTTTAGGCTTGTGTTTTTATTTGGAACATTTCTTTCATGTCCCGAAGTGCTGTGTGGTTGTTTACTGATGGACAGAAATAACACCTCTTACGTCATGAAGATTTTGCAGTCTTTGGGACGTGATGAAACGTGGTACAGGCTTAGCGAAGCTGAGGTGCGGAGGGGTGAGGATTAAAGCAGTACATGCAAGCACTTGCTCAGATCAGCTGGGACCTATTTGATCTCCTGTCTTTGGTTTGACTACCTCCTTTTCGGTGGGCCTAGAGATGTTTTGAGATGTTTTGTGTGTTGCATGGAAAATTGRAACATCTCGTATTTGGGAACAGGCTAGGACAAAGCATTGAGACTGTGGCAGAAATAGGCTAGTGAGTTGCAAAAGCTGATTTGCTGGGAGCAGAAAGTTGAGGTTCTTTATTAAGATGGCAAAAGAAGCAGGGCTTCTRGTTTACTGCAGCTTCCCCTGCTCTAGTAAAACAGGATGAAACGAACACATTAAACAAATATTTCTCATGAACAAACTACAGGGCTGTGCAGCTGCTTTAGACCACTAACTCTGGCGTGCTTTAGACTACTGACTCTGATCGTGCACGTGAATATACATCTACAGGGTGTAACTTAAGTTTTTTTTAGACTGTTCTTTATCTGTGGATGCGATATCTGTTCGTAAGTTGTGTAGGTAAGTGTTGTGTATGATACTTAGTACACAAAGCATTTGATCCTTAGGTATAAATATCATTGTAATATGAATGAGTAGACAGAATTCAAATACATTGTGTGGACAGTAAAATTCAACTACTGGAGCTGAACAATACCTACAGTTAATATATCTTCTGTGGCATGGAGAATTTTATGTATATATTACAGTAGTCTCATAACTGTGTGCGAAGTTTTATGTTAGGATAATGTCTCACAGGTGAAAGATGGTCTGAAACCTGCAGTTCTTGGATGCAGATAGGAATCAGCCAAAAACCTCAGTGCAGCAGCTTTGCTAATACTTGACTAAGCAGCATTACATCCCATACGTTCTCATCTTTACAGTGATATTGGCTGCTTTGCTTGAAAGGAAAACAATGTCCATTTGTTTTAGTTCACAAAGCAGCAAACTGTAAAGGTAACCAAAGTGCTGTTATATATGGAAATAAAATTTTGTTAGGTTTTCAAATGTGTAATAGCATCACTTCTTAATTTATTTTCATATGGTTGTGTTAAAGACCCAACCTAGAGACCCGATCTCAGATGGCATGGTAAAATCGCCTGCATGACCGTCTCAAATTCTTACACTTTAAAGTACTCATTTAAAAAAAAAAAAAAAGTGTATATATAATCTATATTATTCAGGTTGTCTGCAGACTCAGCCAGACAATCATGGCAAGGATAGTTTTGGAAGGGGGAGCTGGCTATACTGGACAGATTAGCAAAATGTCAGCATTGGCACTTAAGTTGTGAGACCAGTAGGAGATTGAATACTTAATTGAACTATAATTACTTGTCTAAAATTATTTAAATAGAAGGCTTAGAGCGCATGATGGTTTTTTTCCCAAGTTCAACAGTACACATACTGTACCTTGAGTTACACTTATGAGCTCAGACACAGTATGTATGTATGCTGAATTGCTTTTAACTTGAAGAAGAAAAATGATATTATTGTAAACATTGTTAATAATTAATATTAAAATCTTTTAGAAGGGACAGTAAACTTGGGATTTATATCTACCCCCAGCTATGTGAGATTGGAATGAGTCCTGATGTGCAACACAGACTCCCTTGTGTTTGCTCTGAAGTGTCTGCTTCTGCATTGTGGAGCCAAGTTCTGGGACTAAACAGATGCTGGGTTTAATAGAGCATGACACTTGTAGACCAGGCTATGATTCTTTGGGGGTGTTCCCAGCTTATTTAGAAAGAAAGAGTTGTTGTTGGTAGAGGTAATAATACTGTATTAAACTAAATGACTTGCTAATAAATTGTGTCTGTATTTTTTGAGCAAATAATTAGATTAATTGCTTTTCAAGAGAAGACAACTCTTTTTATTTCAAGAAAAAAAAATTTAGATTTCATTGGTAATTTACTGCTGCGGTTAGGACTGACTTTTCTGGAGTGAAAGAAATTCTGTTATTTGGGGTTTCTTGTCGCTATCCCAATTCAGCGCATGAGGAAGCAGAATCTGTTTAGCCTTGTGTTCAGAAGTGACTTTGGGATCCCCTGGAGCAGCCTTTCTGTTATGAAAGTCAAGTTTAGGGAAAATCATGGATAAGTGAGGATTAGATATTATTTTAAAAATACTGTGGTAATTGTGTTCCAAATACTGACCAACCTTTTATGTCATCTAAAGACTTGAACCTCTACTGCCTTAACCAGCATACAGTGTTAGAGACACAGCAGTAGTGCCTCTTAATCAAAAGCAATTTGCAAATTTAAGTGGTTACATGTTTTATTTGAGTGATCTTTTCAGCTAAAGGCAGCTGTTTCTAAAAGAAACGTCTGCTATTTAATAGCATGTTTGAAAATGATTTAAGGTGGTGACTGGAATTTAATTTAATATTATTTAATAGTATCTGTCTTGGAAATGTGTTGGAGATCATGGATAGCATGTAACCATCTAAGTTAAAGCATCGGGGTTAATCTGTTACTGTTGTTAAAATGCCAGGAAATTAAATGTTGATTTTTTTTTTTTAAATTTTTAATTATTTTTAGACATTTGTCCTGTAGAATATTCATGAACTCCAAAGGAAAGACTTGTTTCCTCTGTCACCTGATGGCTGGAGTTCCTCAGATATGTCTTGCTTATTTAAAGCTGGGCCTATGGCTGTTTAGGTGGTAGAAGCTGAAGGTGCTCAGGCTGCATCATAAGGTCATCGCAGAGCACTTCAGCGAGTTTTGAGATAACATAAGTTCCTGATGTAAGGAGTTAGCTATGTTACACCCATTGTATGTTGTTTCTAAGTATGGTCGTCTACAATAAGTATCAGTAGAACTTGCTGAAATTTTTACTTCAGAGGAGTATAGTGAATATAGCGTTCTTAGGAGAGGAAAAAACCCTCCTGGAGAAAAATCTGCATGTTTATTTGATTGCTCTAAGATTTGTCGGCTCACAAATGAGTAGAAGGCAGAGTTCACGAAGTCCACATACCTACTGCCTGCTTCTACAAGCATTTAGCTAGCAATTGGATTCTTCTGACAGATCTCAATGGCTTGATATTTATTTCATTTAGTGAAAAAAAAAAAATCAGCTAGTGCCTTATTTTTCTGTCACTCTGAGGAGGCACTCTGGGAAAAAATCCCTAATCTCTGCAGTTTGGAGGGAGCCAGCCAGGTGCTAGGGCACAGGGAGAGCTCACAAGAGATTCTAGCCAGCAACTTGCCCTGTTGCAGGAGAGTATGGCTTCGGCCACAGAAGTGGGCGTGTTCTTGGGCAATGTGAATTTGACACTGACTCTGAAAATAGACAATAAATATTTTTCTAAAACTTGCTTTTAAAGCACTGTTTATTTTGGAGGATTTGTTTTAATGGAATTTAATCTACTGGGTTACTGCAGGAAATCTGGAAAATATGCAGACTCTCTTCAAGAACTAGCTTGCAACCTGTTCCCCTCGCTCTCATACTGCTGGGGAAATGGGGGGCTTTGGGATCTGCAGCAAGCTGTGAGAATAGCTTATGAAATAGAGAATAAAGTGGAGTTACTTGCCTTAGGAGGATGGGCTAAGGATTTAGGGCACGGTCAGAGTGCTGGCACGAGGAACTCAAGAGTTATAGGTTAAGGCGGAGGAATTTGAAGGCAGGGCTCCAGCTACCTCTTGTTTATCTTCTCCCTTGGGTGTTCATCTTGGAGCAAGTGAGCTGTTCCTTACGTGAGCTGGAAAGCATGAGCAGAGGATGGGAGCTTGAGGCAGACATGGAATTGAACTGTCTGTACTCCAAGAAATAAAGGCTTAAATATATGACCTTTAAGTCATTTAAAGATGCAGGGAAGGGACTTGAGCCAAAAGATGGGTCCAGGGCCAAGAGCATTGTTGTTGGCTTCTGCGGTAGTTGGGCATGTGCAAACCAGGGGCTGCAGAGCTGAGATGTCCATGTACAAGCTGAACCTTGATTATTCTACTTTGAAGTGATGATCCAGTATTCTCATATATTATGCAAACTGGTTTCTCTTCTGCTTTATTCTCTAGCGTTGGTATTCATTGGCTTTATTTCAAAGGTAGCGTACACTGAGTCTTGGGCTTTTTTCTTTGAAGCGGCAAAATTTGTATTCAAGTAAGATGCATTCATTGTGTTCTGTGAGTAAACATTCAACCAAAGGTCAGGAAAATCCTCTTAAACTAATTACATTTTATAATCCTTTAATGTTTCTCCACAGAATTCGCTGGCACAAACTTCCATTTTCACTCCTAGGCCACTTTTAAATTACTCTTCCTGCAGGTAGTCCCCATGACAAAAATGGCTTCAGCAAATGCTATAGACAGCGTCTTCAGAGCTTTTTGCTAAATGAGACATATAGAGGTTATAAGGGTATTGTATCTCTCTCCCCTTTGGTCAGATATAAAGGGAGGTGGTAGGAACCAAACTGCCTCATAAAAATAGAGCTCCCTGGGTGCATGATGGCAGAGCTATAGTGGTGCAGTTGTTACAAGAGCAGCTACACTGAGTTAGTGTAAAGTTTCATCTCGCTGTATTCTGTCTTCCAGAGCAGCTGATAGTGATGGTGGAGGATGGAGTACTAGAATGGAGGGAAGGAGTGTGGAGTGGTATTTTCCCAGCCTATAGTGTCCCCTACAACCAAAATTTAGAAAATAATAAACATTTTCCTCATTTTTATAGGATCTCACCTTTTAAAGACCTCTTTATTACTTAATAGTATCCTATATTCTACTCTCCATCTGTGCTGGCATTTTGTTGTTTCTGAAATATTTGGGTACTGTGCATTTGCGCTAAATCTCGAATAGAAGTTCTTCAGATAGCCTCCATGATGGCTGCAAACATTGCAGCTTTTCGTTGCGTCTCTTTGTGTCTTCTTAGTAAGTTTTCCTCACTTTTATACTGCTCTTTATTAATGTTAACTGCTACTGGAATGGTCTTTTCTGGAAGTAACTGCTTCTGCAAAGATGAGGAGTCTATAAGAATCAGTACTGGAGTGATTCTTGAAACAGATCCTGTATCTTTGTCGAGACCAAGGGAAGAGTTGCTGCTGAGTTGTAGCTTGCATCTTCTAATATAGGTGTCCCTGTTCTTATGTCTTATGCCAGCTCAGGAGTGAGTATTTAGGTTACACAGTAATACATTGCACAGTGCTTTTATCTTGATGGGGGTGCTTTTTTTTTAATATGAACTTTCAAAGCCATTAGTCACAGTTATTTCTTCTCAAAAGATGGAAGATTATTGAAGCTGATGTCCTGGAAAGATGCAAGATGCTTAGGGGCATCCCTGGCACATAGTTAATAGCATTGTGGTGTTTTTTTCTTTAATTAAATTGTTTATAAAGGTGAGAAGTGCTGATAAGCAGCATGGAGAATTGAAATCATCTCATTCTTCACACAGATCAAGTACAATGCAGCTAGTAACGAAAAGATGTTTTGGAATGCATCTCTATCAACTTCTGCAGTGTTGCTTCAAAAAGCATTTGTGTTTCTGATGTGTTCATTTTTTAGATTTCCCCCCCCTCCCTTGAAGTAGTTGACTGGAACCAACCACATTATTTTACAAAGATCAGGAGGTTCTTGTATGGTCAGTAGTACCTTTCCTCACTTGATATGGGTTATCTGTGCAGAAGTGATAACAGCTGTGCTTACTCTGGCAAGGTGGGGGGCTTTGAAGGTGTAGATCACTGATGGCATGCAGGAATTAGCTGCATGGTGGACTCCCTTTCTTGACAATAGGAGTCATTTGCCTAGCTATCTGTGCATATTCAGTTGGAAAACATATTTTTGAGTAGCTTGTCAACTTAACACCTCTGTTTAAATTGTGAATTCCCTGCAGTTTTTGCCACTGGTAGCAGCCTTGATATTGATACAACTGTGACACTGTCTTCTTGCTGAGTTATAATTTATGAAAATCCAAGCGAGACGATACTGYGGTATATAGCACAGTAACTTTTAACTTCCTTGGATGAAGATGTTACTGTCCTAAGCTTGTTGAAAGAAAATCTTTTTAATGCCTTCCTATGTGCCTGTTTTCAACATTTGAGTAAGTGGTCAAGGTAGTGAACTAAAGCTTTACTGGTAGCTAATTTAGGATCTGTATATTCCTTATTTGTACAAAAGACTTTAAATGTTTCTCTCTTTTTTTCTTTTTTTTTTTTTTGTCCTTGAAGAAATGAAAATTTAGAAAGGGATTTGCCAAATAAAGAAGATGGGAGCAAATAGCAGCAGCATCAGCGAGCTTCCAGAAAATGAGTACTTAAAAAAATTATCAGGAGCAGAGCCCATCTCCGAGAATGACCCATTCTGGAATCAGCTGCTGTCTTTTAGCTTTACCACTCCAACAAACAGGTAAGATGGTGCTTGTTGAAGAACTAAACCTTGATAATATATTTGTAGAAGTGACAAGTTTGAAAGCAAATGAGTGGTTTTGTTAATTATTCCTGTTTTAGGTAGCAGAGGAATAAATGCCTATGTAAAATGGATTTTGTTGTTTCTAATTTTGGAAGCTCTTTCCACCACCTCTTCCATTCCTGTGGGTTCCTTTCTTCTTCATAATAGCTGTAATTGCTATTCATTCTCGTGGTAGCTGGGAAAGATCAGAAGTAGGGTCTGTAGTGTTGTGGGGGAACTTTTCTTTTTTTCTTTTGGTTGGTTTTTTGGTTGTTGTTTTGGGGTGCCTTTTTTTTTTTTCCTCCTTTGAGAAAGCCTCTGGTGTTTCTGGAGTTGCTGAAGACTCCAACGCATGTTTCCTCTCAACTTACAGTGAATTGTACATCTTCCATAACTTAATTATAGGTTAGCTGTTGAGTTTCTTAGGCTGTATGGCGCTTTTCCCCCCCTCTTTTACATTTTAAAAAGAAGCTTGGCATGTTGTCTCCATAAAAATATTTTCTAAATATCTAAAACTCCAGTTTTGCCTGTCTTTTCACTCTAGCAAGTGGTGTAGATATAAACAGAATTAATATTTTTGAGAGGATCCATAGCACATCTCCAGAAATACAGAACGTAAATCCTTGTGAATTCTGTTAACCCAAGTCCCTTGGCCTGTGTATTGATGATCAGTCTTACAAGAACAATCTGGTATTACTTCATGCCTTAAGTATTACTTAAACTGTTTTTACAGTTTACAGTGTGACATGGTACTTTTCTGTCAGGTGAATGTCTTATTTACCCACTTTATTATTAGCAGTATTTCCTTGCAAAGGACCTAGCTTTTTCATGAAGGGTCATAACAGACTACATCTAAACACTTGTGTAACAGTTTTAAATAGGCCACAATGTGTTACTGCTAAAATTGGGAACACTTTTAATCTTTAATAAATTGGAAATGTGTTTGAGAGCTGTTCTGGCCAATTTTATTGACATCTTTCAATTTTTTTTTTTTGTTTGTTGAAACAGAGCTCCTGTCAAAATGAATGGTAGTCAAAGGTTTTTTGTTTTTGTGGGGTTTTTTTGTTTGGTTTTTTTTGTGTGTGTGTGTGTTTTTTTTGTTTTTTTTTTTTTTTTTCCAGAAGGTGAAAAACTACTGCAGATTTATGACTACCCTGAGCTCTAGAACCTTGAATATAAATTAGTGATTGAATGAAGAATGGAATACAGTATCTAGTGAGATATAGTTCACATTTTACACGACTTACCTCTGTGCTGTGTCTTGTGCACAGTAGCTTCTGAAAGGCAGAGACACGTTTATTTTCATAACAATTAGGAGCAGATCTGGTAGATAATCTGTCTCTCATACTGGAGTGCCTGTGAGTAAGTGAAAGTTCAGACAACTGGGAGGGAAAATGGTTAAGGTAAACAACTGGGAGGCATTTACTAGGCGTTATTTTTGTAAAGAGTGAGGAGGAGGAAGGATTTTGTCTTCTGCATGGAGAGAATAGCCAGAGGGTAGCAAGACGATAGGGTGTTGTGAAGAGTTGTAAAGCTCGTAAAGGGTGGTACATAATTGGCAGTGGGTGAGGGAGCAGTCGTTTTTTCTCTAGGATCCCTGAAGATGCAAGAATTGTTTACAGCCTACCCATGACTAACAAGATGGACAATATTCTAAGAAGTCTTATAATACCACATTTGGGTTTTTTTTAGGGGGAAATAGATATATATATAAAACCCCAGCAATTTCTTTCAGTTGTTCTACTGCTTCTCCCTCCCCAAAGTAAAGGAGTTTTTCGTAGCTTGCTTTGCAGCTTTTTTGTGCCTATTTCATGGAGTCACATCCAGTGCAGAGTAAGTTTGCTTAAAAAAAAAAACAAACCCACAACCAAAAAACAAAACCCCAACCAAACAAAAAAACCCCAAACAAGAAACATAATTAAAAAACCAAGCAAACAAAAAAACTGATCCAAAGGCAGGTTGAAAATTTAATTAGCTGAACACCAGATGGTGCTCTTGCCTGGCAGCTAGAAGAGAAATATTTTTAGAGGCATCTTTTGTGCAGCTTAATAATTGGAAGGAAGCAGAAATTTCCCATTAAGTTGCATCTACCTGAGAGAACCATTTGACAAATGATGTTAGATGATGTTGGCTGCACAGCACCCTCAGCCATTGTCTAAATCAGATAACCTTGCCTGCAGGAACAGAACAATAGAGGTCAATGTTCATTTCTGAGATTGAAAGCTTGTGAAATATCACGTTAACTCTGTTTTGTTTTAATGAGGCTTGAGTGTAGGTCATACTTTTGACAGGAGCAAGATGCTGGTTTTTGACTGTTGTGGAAGGGAGCCAGTTTTCACCTGTCAAACAGGACAGAATTCGAAGTTTTCTTCCCTTTTCAAATTACACTTTTTCAATTGTATGTTGCAAAATCGGTGTGTTTATAGTAGGTGATTGTTTGCAAGTGTTACTGGGAGCCATATAAATGCTGTGTCGTGTTTTCGTGGAGGTAATTGATGATAACTCTAGAGTAAAAGATCTATCCTACTTCCTCAAATTTTTGCAAAGATGGGACTGATATGATTGCCAGGGAGAAGAGAGTCGTATTCTCTGGACGCTGCTTTGGACATACTTCTGTTCTATATACGGCAGTACTATAGGGGAAGAAGAGGAGAAAAATGTGAAGAGAGAAGGTAGTAGGAAAAGCGAACAAACAACAACAAAAAACCCAACGAAAAACCAGCAACATATGGGAGATGGTGGGGCTGGGGTAGATTGCCTCCTTTCAGTGACAGATGCCTGACAGATTCACCTTGTTGTCATGAAACCTTACCCGTAGGAAGGAACCAGTATCTGCAAGGAAGGCAAAGGGTACTTGTGATACATTTAAGGGAAATATGAATCCGTGTGTGTAAGTAAAGTTTGTGGGTGTTTTTAACACTTTTCTGTGTATGCTTTCTATCTAGTGAGGAATATGTGAATAGTGCTTTGCTTTACAGAAGCCGTTCCAAATTAGTCCAGGTACTGCTGATCACAGCTGCCAAGGAAAGATCTTTCAGGCTGCGAAACAGAGTTGGATCTTCTGAGGAACAATAGTCTTTTAATCCCCAAAATCGGAAGCCCAGGGCCTTGGCTTGAGAGTTGGTGAATTACTGGCTTTCTACTCTGAGAAAGACGAAGGCGTGATACCCTATCTGATCTTTTAATGGTACTGCTCTCTATGCTCTACTGTCTGTCTTCATTTTCTTATGCTTTGCTTTTCTCAGCACTTTGTACTCTTTTCTTTCTTTGTTGTTGTTTTGCTTTTCTCCTGCTCCCCTTTCAGTTTGGTTGATCTCTTCCTCCATTCATCTGTTTCTCATCTTCCTGGTTCTCTTTTGCTTTCTCTCCCCACCCCTACCTGATTGTATATGTTAATCTCTCTTTGTGTGGTTCCACGTATAGTTCTTTAGCAGTGCTCATTTACTCAGCCATGTCGTCTTTACTGGGTTTATTTTTTCAGTTCAGTTAACTTTTTCATCTGTTTCTGTGAAGAACGCAAGGTAGTTTGCAGGGGGGAATTAAGTTTGCCAAATACCGGTGCTACTGACTCTGAAGTTGCTGTGTCTTTGTCAGCAATTACTGAYGCAAGATACTCTTGCCCTTTCACTATCCCTTCCAGTGTTTATTCAGGTCTGCTGTGGGTTTAATCAGGAACTAATGTGTCTGAAAAACAACACAGCAAAAAGAAGTGTTTATTTTTTCAGCCAAGTTAATTCCCTAGAGTGATTCATAGCATGGCACCACAAAACAATTCTGGCACAATGAAGGATTGATTTTTGGGGCACAGTAGGCTGTTGGGCTAAAAGGTGGGATTGCTTAAACCTGCTGTGCCATCCAAAAATGCATGTGAAAGCATGTGGTCAAAGCAGAGCTGGCTGCTGGGAGTGTAATATTCCGCTTTTCTGGGCTGTTTGTTCTTCCTCTCGTAATGTTGATTTTCTTAATAGTTAAGCAAGTATTAAGGGGGAATATTAAGTGGGAGTAATTCTGGTCTGTGCATTCACAAACCCTGGTGATGAATCAGCCATCAGTAATCAGAAATGAGCTGACGGTGAATCCCTGCTCACTGTCTCTGACTCCCCTGGCATGAGTGATAGTAACAGCCAGAGCCAGTCTCTGGTATTTGGCAGGTAAAGCCACTGGGGCCTTATACAATTTAGGAGTGGTAGGGAGTAAGTGATACATGCGTAAGTGATAGTAAAAGAAAAAGCTACCAGCAATTTAGTKGTAGTTTGCCTCATGCTTTTCACGGTAAAAGGTGTATTGTGATCTCTTCTTCCATAAAGCAGGTCATGGATGCTAAGCAGGTAAAATCCCCTTGGGCTACAGAAGTGTCTGCTGAGAAATTTCTGTTTTCAGCCATTAGAAAGTGCTTGGTGGTCTAAATTCACACTCCTGCATGTTCATTTTTTTTTCTTCACGGATCCTTATTTGTTGCACAGAATGGACTCATGGGAGCTGAATTAAAATCATACAAAACCTCTTAAGTCTGCCACTTCCTACATTTCAAGTGGCTGACTTAACAGTCTGAATAATGTTTGGATATTGGAAAAATAAAATACAGCTTTTCTGGATGACTTTTTTAGTTATTGTTACGAGCAAGAGCTGTGAGGTTTACTTTGGAGTCTTAGCTCTCGGTTTAGGCAGACCTTTGTGTTTGTCTGGCTCTCCTACGAGTTGCTACCAAGAATGCAACCTCCTCCTTAGCGGTGGTATTAGTTACAATTTTTTCCTGATGGAAAACTTTGGAAACACACTTAACTAACACAGAACTTGCTGAAAATCATGTGCTTAATATTTACTGTTCCGCTTTGTTCCTTCCCCGGAGTTTTTAACGAGTCGCTTGTTCAAGAATAGTGTGCATGAGCCTTTAATGGAAAGACATAAAAATGAGCAACTTTTGTTGCCTTAATATGGTACATTTTTAAATTGGTACAATAAATTATATGCAGCTTTTTGTTCTTTGACATCTTTCCTCCAACTAGTCCATTAAAGTCAGCATTCCCACAGTATGAATTTACTGAATGGGCTGATTCTTCTGCTTTGTATTCAATGGCAAAGAAAAAAGCTTTACTTAGAGGAAAAAACTGTCAGGAAAGCTGCTCTTTTTTCTCTTTTAGAGGGGGTAGTTGTCTGCTGTGGTTTGAGTCTTATTCTTATCATAATAAGGGTAGGTGTCATGGTATGGGTATGTTTATAATTACAGTTTGTATGCAGAATACTTTCTCTTGCCATGTTGAGATGTTTTAACAGTAGTCACTGCCACTTTGAAACCTCTTATATTTTGATGCCTTTAAAATAAAAGCAGATAAAACCATGTTCTTCAAAGATGTCTGCCGTCAGGAAGCAATGTTCACTGTCTTTTTTAATTATGGTTTTGCTGAAGTCTATGGGACTGATTGTTAGTAAATTTAAAGTAAGGCAACTGAATTCAACCACTCTAAAATAACTCCACTGATTTTTTTTTTTCCTTCTCCCTGCCCCTCCCCCCCCGCCTTCTTTTTGGAAGTAATGTTTTTTTACAATATATATCAGAATAGCTGACCGCAGAATCTGRCTTTCTGGCAGTATGAAGCCAGAAATAAAAATCTCCAGTCAATGAAAACGATGAAATTTTTTTGAGCAATAGACTGCTTAATTTACCATTCTTCCCCACCCCTACTGAAAAGATGCTTTCTTACAGAAAACTAACTCGCTGATGAAGAAACTCCTTGTACTATGATCAGTAACTACAAATACAAAGTGATTAAACCCCAACAAAATAAAAAAAACTTGACATAAGATCAATTATGAAGTGACAGAAGAGCAATTTCAGCAAGACAAAACAGAATTTGTATTGTCTAAATACTGTTTCAATATTATGTTTTACTTGGTCAATAACCATTGCCTATACATATGATAACTCATAATTTTCATTCTTCCTTGTGAAACATAAAGGGGCAATTTTGGCTTGTGTTAGTATTCCCGTATGTTTGAGCGGGTGTGTGTGCATTGAATTCCCAAATGGCATTTTGTATGATAGTACAGGTTTGAGGAATTGAACTTTTCTATCAGGAAAAAGTGGTGACCTCTGGTATCAGAGGGGCAGTATTTGAGCTTGCAAGTTTGAACTTAATTTTGATTTCTTCTCTCCCCTTCCTAGTACGGAGTCCTTATTATGTGACGTGGTGTAGTTATTATTATTATGTGTAGTGGTTGTGCTGTCCTCTTTCCGTAACCCTTCAAGTAACCCTTGATTACTCTTTACTTCTATTGCTGATGTGTGATACCTGGTGTCACACAGATGCTTCCTGTGTATACATGGATTTGTAGTGACAATTTGTATGCAAAATATTCTTACTGCTTGCCGTGCTGAGATGTTACAAGACAATAATCACTGCCACTGTAACACCTCTCATGTTTTGATGCCTTTAAAATAAAACAAGATAAAACCATTTTCTTTAAAGAAGTCTGTGCTGTCAGGAAGCAAATTTCACTATTGTTATTTATTACAGTTTTGCTGAAGTCTGTGGGCCTACTCTCTACATAAAAAAGCAAATAAAATAATTTCTTGCTTTTATAAAGGACTTTGAAAATGCTGGCCACCAGATCACAGGATGAGCCAGGAATTCCTGTGAAGCCTGGAATTTTATCCTAAAGTGTGTGGGAAGCAATCCTGCACCTCACACGTTTGCTTGGATCTAAATGAGCCAGTCAAGTCTGTGTGGTTAAGTGTACTTTTCTTTGAATCCTTAGTGTTTCCCCCAGTGCTCACAACCTGTTTGAATCCCCACACCGGGTGATACCTTTTGCTCACGCCTTGGAAAATTGTAGAACTGGTGGTAAATATGATTGGGATACGTACTGCTTTCCCAAAACCAAATGGTTTATTCCAGGTAGTGCCAGCTGAAATATGTGATTACATGTACAAACTCACCCAGGTCACTGTGATCATGATATTAGATCCATGGCCTGAAGCTGGTGGTTGTTGCCATGTGCACGTGAACATCTTCCAGAGTGGTGTCTCCTCCATGGCAGGGCTTACTGGATGTTACTGGGATGCCTGGGTTTCTCTTGGTGATGCTCAGCAGTGCTATCAAGCAGCAGGAAGGGTTTACTTACCTTGCTGCTTGTTTATTGCTAGAAACTGATAATCTTTTTCTTGTTGAGAATATACTAAAGATTCTCATAGACCAGGGGATATTTTACTCCTCCATCCCTAATGAATTGCTCTTCTATTTTTACGTGTTCTAGAAAATATTGTCTTTCAGAAGCTTCTTTTCAGTTCTGAAAAAATGTAATTTTTATTTTCCCAGTTCTTGGTGRATAAAATTGCAGAGTTAAAAATGTGTAGGATTTTTTCCTTTACTTTTCTGAAAGGTTGTTTTCTCCTGGATCCTCCCATAGGTACTTTGTTACAATTAATAAAGCATGTTGAAGAGGATCAATTTAAATGCATTTTAGACTTTTTTTATCCCAAATAGCAAGCTCCTAAAATATATATCTATAAATGTGCACGTGTATACACATATATTTGGCAACAAGGCAGTCCGTATTCCTCGGGTGAGGGTTTTCAGAGAGCATTGGAACTTTTATTTGTGATCAGTGCAGTGAAGGAGCTTCACTTTATCAGTGCTTGCTCTTGTTGTTAATGCTGAAAAATAGTTTGAATACCACCAGTGCTGCTCTGTGGATTAATGAAAGGACAGATGTTTTAGTGTTAGGTTTCCATTCTTACATTCATTCATTAGCCAAATGTCGTCTCCACAGGGATTGCAGAGCAAAGTCAATACCATAGCTGGTTGTAGCATTTCTTTTATGCCACCTTATGAATCGTGGCTCTGGCATTTTCTGCCTAAGTGTTAATATAATGTATCTCCTGTCTTCACAGCACAAAAAAATATGCGGACAGCTTTTTCCACGTCTCTTACTTTTTCTTTCCTGCCCAAGTGAAGGAAAGAAAGCCACTGCTAAGCTTTGCCCCGGGTACCTGGAAATGGGCTGCTATTTTCTGTACCCCCCCCCACTATACTCTCTCCATGAATCCATCCTTGGGGATGTAGCAGTAATATTACTTCTGTTCAGTGTAAGAACACCATTTCAGTGTGTGTGTGTGCTGGGGTTGTGTTCTGCTGTAGTTCCTCCTTGCTAGGTGTTTCTGTTGCATAAACTGAAATTTTGCAGATGATGTTGCCTAGTCTTGAGGATGGCAAAATTCAGTTGTGTTCTTGTTGTATGAATAAGGGGGAGTGGGATGTAGTTAATTTTTAAGCATTAAACTTTGTTTTGGCAGGAAAAAGAATTACTCAAGTGTTAAAAGCTTTGCTGAAGATCTGAAGGTCCTGCTTGGTTTACCACTGTTTTTGATCCTGGCAACTTGTAGAAATTAGGCAACTCTGTGGAATTTGTTTGAGGACTTAGTCTGGTTTTTAATAACTGGAAGTGAAGGAAAAAAAAACCTRTAAGAATGCTGTACTTTTAAAACCTAACTTCTTAGAAATTAGGGGAAAAATGTGCCATAATTAAAAGCTGTATGTCTACATTTATGGTTTAAATCCTGGAGCAATTACTATAATTGCTTGGTCTGTATTACAGAAGTCCCCAACATTTTTGGATAGTGGGAGGTGGGTCACGTTGTGTTGGATCATGATTATTCAGTACCTAAGAACTCTGTACTGAGTTAGTGTCCAATATAATATTCACCCTGCCTGTCAGCTCTTAGGAAGGAATACATCCTGATGACAAGCAGCCAGCTGGACAAATTTAGGAGTGGTTTTTTTTTTAAAAAAAAGTGCAAAAAGTCCTTGTTTCACATAGACCTAGAAAACTGTGGTGTCTGTAGTTGCTGGTGGGGTGTTCTAGTTTTATACCATTTGTTTTTAATTACTCTGCATGTTTTTAGCACTGGAAGGAGAGACCACCTTTGAGACTAAGTCTAATGTTGTTAAAGTATATATGAAAGTGTAAGTTTGTTCTTTCTGAAACTTATGTTGCAAAGCAATTTATAAGGGAGGAAAGAATGCTGACATTTGATATCAAAAAAAGCCAATCTGCATAATCTAAAGTTGTCTTGGGATATTCAGCTATAGGTGAAGAGCTGTCTCTGCTGTCAGCTCACTACAGAGTAAATTAGAATGATATACAGGAAAATTTGCAGGCATCTTAAAACTTAATTTGTTTGATGTCTCTATCTTGAAGCATTTACTATTGAAAAGTTTTGAAGTAATTCTTTTGGCTGCTGTTTCTACCAATATCCTCACATCCTCTTCTAGTCCTCAGGAGTTCAGGCACAGCTCAGACAAACTCAACAGCTTCCAAGAGCACGGCTCCATGTGGGTTTTCAGCAGTGGAGCTGGTTTAAGGGCTTCCCATACAGCACCATGGTTAATGTCAGGTTGATGCAATAGTTCTTAGGACCGTGCTGTAAACTGGATTGCCATCTAAATTTAAAACCAGAAAGAACGGGGACTGTTTCCCCCAGCACTGCATTTTAGAAGTTCGCTGGCAGAGCAGCAGGTAGCTGCCAAGATGGGGTTGAGCAGGTGGGACAGAGAGAGTGCTTGTGGTACCATGGCCTTTTTGTCTTCAGTCTCTGATGTTTTTATATAAATCAGGTTACTCATCAGAAAATGTAATGCTTAGGAAGCAGCAGCGACTTTGGCAATCTAATTATGGCAGTATTAAGTTCTGCAATATTTTTATATGAGAAGAGTGCTTGAACGGAGGCCATACCACTGACTTTTATAGACTCGGTTACTATTCAGGTTTCATTACATTGCTACTTTCCTATTTATTCTGAGGATGGTGATTTCCACCTTTAATTACAAGGATGTAGCTGTGTAAGCTCCGAAATTGTTCAGCCTGTGTTACATACTATGTTATGTCTGCAAGCATTGAACTGTTTGGTTTTTTTGACTGACTTTTAATTTGGGGAACTTCAGAAGGACTGCCATTCCTGTAGGTCAGACTGTATGTTAATTGAGTCTGTATAGAGGCTGTACAATCTTCTCCAATATCCTGAGCAGGAGGGCCTGTAGYGATAGGACAAGGGGTGATGGCTTTAAACTAAAGAGGAGAGATTCAGACTAGATGTAAGGAAGAAATTTTTTGCGGTGAGGGTGGTGAAACACTGGTGCAGGTTGCCCTTTAGGTCTTAATATTGGGACACCTTCATATTGCTTAATGTGGCATTGGACACAATATCTGGTTGTTATTTGTCTCTTATTCCCATCTGTTAAGGAAAAATATACTTCCCATGTATTCTTCTGTTTTGTTTTCAAGGATCAGTTACTCTGTACTGGTAGGTTTGTAGTGATAGAAGTATATAAATGTCTTTTTATGTGTTTGACGCAGCTGGTGTTTACTTTCAGTGGTTGTTGGCAGGTTCTGCTTTAGTGCTTTATTGTTCTTTTCAGCTGATGGTTTTCATTGAGGCATACCAGCAGACAATTAATGAAGTTATGAAAAATTTGGTGTATCTGATGTGATTGTTGCATTAATATAATAACATTAGTTAAAGGAAAGTGGTGCTTGCTTGAGGTTAAATGTCAGGTTGTGGATTCTTTAATTTATGCTTTTTAAAAGATGTTATTTCATATGATAGTTCTTGTAAAAAATCAAGTTCTTTCTGTAGGCTGCCATTCCATGTGTATTTTCAGTGGCATCAGGCTAAGCATGGCAGCATTGAAGCCACAAAGGTAGTAGTAACACAAATGATGCAGTGACATCATTTCACTTCGACAAACAATTCACTTTTGAATATTAGTTTCCTGTTTTCTAGTCACTGTACTTCAAATGCATGTTGTTCTGCCTGATACTAGGATGACTGAGCACTGGAACGGGTTGCCCAGAGAGGTGGTGGAGTCTTTGTCTTTGGAGATATTCAAAAGCCACCTGGACGTGGTCCTGGGCAACGGGCTGTAGGTGGCCCTGCTTGAACAGGGAGGTTGGACAACATGACCTCCAGAGGTCCCTTCTCACCTCAACCATTCTGTGCTGCTGCGCTATTTATGTAAACTAGCTAATGGATTGGTAAAATTAAGTGCTTCGTAGAAATATTTTACTACTGTTTTGTAATGAATTTTCACTTCAAGTACAGGAATCCAATTGCTTGTGTAACCATTTTTGTTTTCTTTTCCCCCTCTCCTAGTGCTGACTTAAAGCTCTTGGAAGAAGCCACAATCTCAGTCTGCAAGTCTTTAGGTGAGAAGCTGTGACATCTTAACTTTTTTCCATGTGTTTGATCAGAAKAATTAAGAAACAGCATTTGTGTACACGTCCATGTCTTCAGTATACTTGTATGTGTTCCACTAGTAAGATTAAAGTAGTGTAAAGAGTGTGTTTGTATATATATCCAAACTTCTAGAAACTTCCATCGTTAACTGTTTTGTAGAACTCGAAATGACTGAAAGGTTTAAAACAAATAACTCCATCCCTACTACCTCTTTTTCCCTCTGCCCTCTAAGCTGATCACTAGGGGGAAAGAATTAATCAGAGGACAAAAGGGAGGAATAATATAAACGTGATCAATGATGTTTCAAGAGGGTAAAAGCTAGTTGTGAAAATCTGCCCAGTTTTCTGACAGGAGACTATTGTGCGGTAGACAAGTCTTGGAAAGGAAGCAGTTTGAGCTCCCCATTTGGGATATTTTAAATCTAGGATGAAAAGTATGTTTAGAGAACAATTATGGAGTAGTAAGGCATGTACTGGAGAATCTTAAAAGAACAACAACAGCTGTACAGAAAAACAGACATACTGTGCTTTATGTAGAAATATTTAAGACCTTGATATTTGGTTTCATTCTACATATTGTTTGAAGTAGTGTCAACTTACGCATGCGATATAATCATATCTTATTTTTCCTCATCTAGTTGAGAAGAATCCTCGAACAGGAAACCTTGGGTCATTGATTAAAGTCTTTCTTTCTAGAACCAAAGAGTTAAAAATTTCAGCAGAATGTCAGAAGTAAGTACCTGGAAAAAAGCTGTGTGTGCCATTTCACTTTTTAAACATTCCTTTTGCTGCTAGCTCTTGAGTTTTTTACTTTGCTAGTTAACATAATCACAGACCAAAACTTAGAATTCTCTTAAATTGTTGTTAGAAACAGAACAAGTACCTAGTACTTTTCCAAACACAGACGGTTAAGTGTAATAGGTAAATAGATTGCTGGGGAAAAAGACATGTTTGTGTTCATCCTGTGTGTTACACAAACACACTTGTGTACAAATGGTGTAACTTCTGGTTACTGCTGGTTTAGAGTTGTTTAGAAATCATCTGAATGTTTTAGCTAAATCTTAATGTATGAACCAGTATTTTATCTTGGAAATATTTTAAATTGGATTGGATTTGAACACAAACTTCTATATAAAGACATTGCTTTCAAATCATATCATGCAACTGCCATTGGTTTTGCTTGCCCCTTTCAGCAGTAGGAAAGAATTCCAAGAGGTTACGTGTGCAACACTGCATAGTTTTTGCAGGAAGCTTTCTGTAATTGTTCCCCCACACCCATAGACAAATGTCCAACTCTCATCAGATCTGGGGCTTCAAAAAGGAAGACTTTAATGCCCCCTTGCTCCCAGGACTGCCCTCAACCTTTTTGCTTGTATCTGGAGAAAGGAGCTATTCCTGCCTGGATAGCTCCTGCTGCTTTAATCCAAAAATACCTTGAAAATATAGCTTCAAGCAAGAGCTTGACTATATGCTGTTGTATGGGCTTCCCAGCAATTGTTTATTGGGACTCAAGAAAAGGTAATGAAGCTATACTCAGAAAGCATTCAGAAAGCTTGGAAAATACCTATGTGTGTTGCATAGAAAAATCTTGCTATATTGTGCTCCTGAATCCATAAATGCCTACAGTCGTCTGAAGGCTATTTGACTGGGAAAAGTGCTAAGGTTCAGGGAGCCAGAGCAGCTTTCATATTGAAGCTGTTTGAAATTTTCAGATGTCTGGGTGGCTTGAGTCTATAGTATCTAGAAACCTTTAGAAGTATGCTGAGCCATCTGGTGAGCTCTTTGAAGAGTGGCACTTCTGGCAACTATGGTGTTTTTAACAATACAAACTTACTTAGGAATAAGATTGTATTCTCTTGGGRGAAGAAAAAAATACTTCTTTTAGATATATTTCCAGTTTGTTTGCTGTAGCATCAACTGAAGACTCCCTTGCTTAAGCACTTTGGCTTTTCGTTGCTTCAGCTGTAGGAACCCCTTTGTCTACCCTGGCATATATTTTCTTGTGGGTTTTGATGCATGTTTGTAGGTTAAGTGTTACTGATTCTTGTTTGTTTCTGCTTCTTTTCTAGTCACCTCTTTRTTTGGCAGGCTCACAATGCACTGTTTATTATTTGCTGTTTGCTGAAAGTATTCATCAGTCGAATGTCAGAAGAGGAGCTGCAACTTCATTTTACTTATGAAGAGAAAGCACCATGCTCATATGGTAAGTATACACCCGTGCTAGTGAAACAAATATCCCACAAGAAACCAAAGAGTTCTGATGTTTGTGGCGCTTAGGGACATGGTTTAGTGGCAGGCTTGGTAGCGTTAGGTTAATGGTTGGACTCAATGATCTTAAGGGTCTTTTCCAACTGAAATAATTCTATGATTCTGTGTTTTGTTTAGACTTTGCAAACTTTGCTTTAAAACTAGAAATGAAGTACCAATGAGGTTACATACAACATATTTACTGTTCAGGACAACCTGTGAGATTGAAAGTATGTAGTCAATAGTAAAACTGACTTACTTCCTTTGGGGTCTGAAGTAATTCTGTGTAAACCATTTTCCTTTGTATCATACATGTGAAAGAGAACACCTTCAAAATGTGATGAGAGCTTTTAATAATGTATTGACTGTTGTCTTCTGCTAGAATTAAACGTTTATTAACAAGCTGTCGGCATGTTACAGGTTCTTATAGCAAAATAGACCTCTTAGAGCAGGGTTTAAATTGCTTGGTTTATTTTTCTTTAAAGATTTGTATTAAGTTTAAAATGGTCATTTACTTACAAACTTAATTTGGCGTTTTTTTTAAACAGTTGTTCAGAAGTGATGTTGTAGACCTACCTTAGCTTTAGTCATTTTCATACAGTTTGAAAGGTGGTAACGGTCCTCTTAAGAAGAACAGAATAGAATTGGAGTGAAGCTGACCACATACTACTGTAGGAATGGTGATGTTGCAATTATTTGGTGTTTCTTTTCGCATATGTTTCATAAACCAGCCGCAGCCAGGGAGTGGAATTAATGCAATTTTTAGGAATCTAGTGAGGGAAGATAACAGTACTATGGTTAGAACTGATCCATTGAAAAGGCAAGTGCTAAAATTTAATTAGTGGGCAGTAGTTTATACAAGAGTACAGGAAAAGTCAAAGAATTTAGGCAGAATGTTCAAAAACAAATGCATCTCCAGGAAATGGGGCATGTATTATACAAGATGAAAGATGGCAGGGAAGATGCTCAAATAATCCAGCTGTTCTCTTTCTGCTATCTGGTTCTCCTTTTTGAATGTGAATGATGTGAATGTGTTCAAAATCAGTTTGATTACAGCAAAAAGAAGGTCACAACACTGTCTGCCACAAATCTTTGTGTAGTGCTGTATCAAGATGCTCTTACAGAACACAAGATGGATAATGCTGGCACAGGAGCCTTGATTTCCTTTGCTCTGTTGTAAAGATACCATTGAGTTTGTAATTGCATGGTTTTTATTGCATAAAGCCAAAAATGGTCTGGCAAAAAGGGCTGGTATCAGAATGCTAATACAGTGCGAGTGGATTGTGGAAGAACAACCAAAAGTATCTGAATGTGGATTTCTCTCAACAGCCCGTCCAGCAAGGACATGCATGGAGAATGCCTAATAGCTGCTTGTTCATTGAATAGTGAAAACTGTTCATTAAAATCTGTTTAACTCCTTGGCGCCTGCCGTTGCTCTGGGGAAATCAGACTTCTGTTGCCAAAAGATTAAGTGCTACATGTTGAAATGGTTTTATGTATTTAAACTGTGATGAGTAATCTCCAAGAATGAAGTCAGCTAACTGATGCATTGTAAAGTAACACCTGCTTATAATAAGCTATCATTGCAGAATGCCTATGGGTTTATACTTGGTTTAAAAAAATTGCCCACCTCTTGCTTCAGTGGTCGAGCGTAGCCCAGTAGAACGGATGGAAAAGCTGAGACGTTTTGTTAGCTTGAACCCCCAGGATCTTTATTCCTTATGCTGGGAGTTCCTTGCAGCATGGTATGAAGTGATTCTTGTCACTGGGGTAGATCCATGTTTATACCATGTCTAGTAGCACTTGACTGTAATTCACAGTGACATTTATTAGCGATAATTTTGTGCATATTGATGGCAAATGTACTTAGCAATTATCTTTGAGCAGATTGTTYGCTGGATGTTCTTGATTAGGAAGGTAATTGTGTGTGGTCTGCTGGTGAGAACTGGGGATGGAGGCAGGAAACGAGCTCCTCGGCTCTCCCTGCTCAGCCGTGGCTCGAGTCTGCTGCTGCTTTTGACTTGGGTTTCCAGTTGGAGGTGGTCCTTGTGACCTTCTTCAGGCTGTTGAGGTTCATAACGTGCTGTGTTTACATAGACATCATTTTTTGCTCCTAACAAATCTTCACGTTGGATTTTTAAAATACATACAGAGTATGGTAATAAAGTGAATGCCTTCCTATAGCTTTTATACTTAACTACAGGAAAAGTGAAGTATCATTAATGGAGTGTAATAAAATGCTGTTGTGTTAGGGCCTATTCAAGTGAGCAGAAAATTATGAAAATACAAACAGAAAACATTTCATCTTTAAGTCAAGTGTAGCTTTCTTGAATTTTTTTTTTTTTTTAATTCTTTGGAAACTAGAGCATGCCTTGTTATTGTGAAGTTTACACAAATTTATTACCACTAAACACAATTTATTACCACTAAAGTTGTACATACTTAACACTATCTTTGGTGAGCGTGCTATTTAAAAATTTAAGTTGTTCTTAGTTGTCCTTGCTGTCTTTTCATTTCCCAGAGCTTGATATTATTTTACTATTTTTCAATTGCGAGCATGATAAAACAAACCTTGTACAATACATTATTAAATTAATTATATAATGTAAATAAAATATGCATATAGATAAAAGCTTTAATACAGTGTCTGAATTTTGAAGTACTGTTTGCTTATTTTCTTAATGGCTGGTGAGTAGTTATTGGAAAGAACAGTACAACCAACCAACAGCACAAACAACCTCTTTCTCCTATGATCTGTTTTTGTATGCCGTGTTCGATCTCTCAGTCTTCTGAGAAAAGGTTACCGTTCTTTTCAGGATCATCTTAAAACTCCTTTGGAAATCACTGTGTGGTGGTTGTTTCCGTGTTTAAACTATGAGCATCATTTTTTTTCCTTCTATTCTGAGAATATATCCTAGTACCCTGTTCTCTGAGTTTAAATATAGCATCTGGGAACTCAGAGTGCGTAACTGCAGTGTCAGCACGTCAGGCTGCTCACGCTGCAGTCGGTCGGAGCATCAGCACCTGCTGTGCGATATTCAGTATGTCAGGCAGAAACGTATGGTGTATTATAGTAATGGTGTATGGAAAATATCCTTGTCACTGGCTACTCAGCAATATGTCTTGTATTTTGACAGGTTATATATGACAGAGCCACTAGTGTTTAATTAGCATTTTGGATAACTGTCTTATCTGGAAGAATTCTCCTCCCAGGTTTTGCAATTCATACGCTTACACTCAGTTGCACAAAAGCTGTGCAATTGTGCTTTGTGTCATAAAATGTGATTATCGAGGTTTTTCATTTTGCAAAAAGTTTGAGTGCATGGATATGTTGTAGCCTACCATTATAAAGTTGTAATGAACAAATTGCAGAGGATTGAGTCCCCGCTACAACACTGCTCATTGATTTCCTTCAAGAATAGTCCATTAATAGGAGTTGGTTCCTTTTGGCAGTTTTCAGATGGTTCTTTAGCACAGGAAGTGCAACCTTTGCCGCTTCATCCGTAATTGGGAATTTGCATACAACTTTGGAGGATATTGCACAATTTTGATTGTAGGAAAATCCTTATAGAGACTTAAACCATATTCTTTAAGATTCAGCTTAAAAATGCTGATATTAATAACTCCTAAACTGGACTCAGCATATGGTGATCTGAAACTGGAGTTAGTCTTGCTAACACAAATCTTTTGGTGAGGCTTCCACTGTCTGTATCCCATAATTTCTGCATGCTCTTTAACTGTACTGTGGTTCAGAGGTGTAAGAGAGCATATGCTGTGTATTGTATTCTAAATCAAACTGTCAATTCATTCAACCTCTTCCCTGACCTGTAGTAGGAAACCATTCTCTATAGAGAAGTTTTTATCACAAGGCTGCTAGGGACTGCATTTGGTGTATTGTAGCAAACAAGAGGACATAGAGGAGGGAGTAAATAACAATACGTTTACTGCAATCCTTAAATGATTTCATGAGTGTTCAGCTATCATATAAAGGAAATGAGGGATGGCAATTAGTTTATGTACTCATTGTTAACACTCTTAAGGGAAAGTTGGGAGCTTTTGAGAGTCCTCAGAGCTGAAGATGAAACCACAAAACCCAAAGAAGCTTTAAGTCTGCTGGTTGTGTAATGAATTGAATGAATGAGGCTTTAGGTACTGTTTTACAAGTAGCAAATTACTTCATTACTGATGTCCAGGTTCTATCCTATCTGTAGGAGCAACAGGGCAGAAAAACAAGTAGCATCTAAGGTGAGGCTGTATCTTGCTATGCCTGAATATCTTATTAACATTAGGTACATCAGGCTGCTACAGCAGCTCACATCAGGTCATGACAACATAGTAGTTAGGCTCTTGAGAAGAAAGACTGTTTTACTGTCTATGTTAGACCCTGTATCATGGCCGAGGATGATGCTGGGCTGGTTTTACTAGAAGTGGAGTCTCCTGGCATGTGTACTTTCCTCTGGATAAGCCATTTTGCCTGTGTAGTGTCTGCTAATCCAGTGTCTGTAGTGTCTGTAGCTTTGAAAAAGTTAAACACAAAGTATTACTTTTTTATGTAAAAAGAAAAACAACCAAAAAAAACCAAAACAAAAACCCAAACGAAACAAATCCCACCAAAAAGCCAAAAACCCCACAATGCAAGTAATCCACATGTTTAAGGACTTAAATATAGCTGATGAAAAATGGTGCTTCAGCATAACTGGGCACTTTAAAAACTGTGTGTGTTTGCAGTTACCTCTGCCCTGCCATAGAGTTTAGAAGATGCGCCTATGATTCCTCTCTCTGCAAGTCTGCTCTAATCTTATCTGGACAGATTCACCCTTTACTTATTTTCCCCAAGGCTTTACATGTGTCTTTGATCCAAGTATGTGATCTATTAATGTGAATGAGTATTGTGTGTGTTGTCTTGTCTTTATCCTGCTATTGAAAAAGACATTGTTTATGAAAACACATAGTGTTCCATGTTTATAGCTCTCTCTCACGTTATAGATTTGGCATGCATCCGCCTCATTGTCTTGGCAAGACAAGAATTAAACAAGAATGCATGTGTCCCAATGGGGAAAAGGATATATTAATTATTGTAGCTGAATGACATTGATTACAGCAGTTAAGCTTTTTTAAAAAAGAGAAATAGTTTGAGAACAGAGCAGGAAAGACCTAACATCTTCCATTCTATGTGATTGTGCTAACCCAATATTTTCTTGCTTTATTTTGAATATAGTGTGGGGGAAAAGCCCTCTTTCATAGTCAAATAACATTATTCTCTCTTCAAATGAGCATGGTGGAAGAAACGATATTCTTAAAATGCACTCACTTTTTTCATCCTTTTTCCTCTCTCCTCCTCCCTTTCCTCAATTGTCAAGAGAAAAAGCTAGGTACCTTTTGGGAACTAATAGTAGTCTTGCTTTGTAAGCATTTTCTAGATTCAGAAAACCTTAGGAAACTGTCACGTTCAAGTTACTTTAGAATACATTATCTGGGCTTTATTATTGGCGGTGGTTTCTGTCTAAGGTTAAATACTCCTAGCAGTTCTCGGTTTTTACTAACAGGAGCTACATTGTGTTACTCATGGGGGATTCTATATAAAGGAAACCATGTTTCCGTGATAAAAAACTGATTTCCTTTAGAACGTGCAGTTCACTAGGTGACAATTTTTAATGTGTTTTTAATAAACCAATTGTGGAAAGAAATAATTTTGCTTTATTGTGAATATTCCCTCTGGTGTGCTGCTTAAAATTGAGTTCTGGATTTAAGAACGAACTTGGGTTAAACAGAGTAACACCACCATAACCTGGCTATAATGTGTTTATTGCAAGACGTATTTATATGAAAATACAAAATAAACAAGCATTTGGGTAATCATTGTGCTGCAGTGCTGTAATGCCTATCGGGTAATGCAGAGGGAAGAACTATGCCTGCTCTTAGGCTGTTCAGCACTATAAACCCCTACACTTCTCTATATAATTTTATTTTGAAAGCAGGAGAAATCCTAATGAGATGAGAGATTTATCTCCTATTTTTTTTTAGTATTATATGACAACTTCAAATGGTTGAATGAGCTTTTTCCTCAGTAAGTCTTGCAAGTCTTTTGTTACAGTTGCTTTTAAAAATTGCAGTGCTAGTGTAAAATACCACCAGTTTTATTGCTTAGAATAGTTGCATTTTTTAAAATAATTTTTAATCATCCCATGCATTTTGTCACATTGTGACAGAGAATAATTTCTGCTCACTTAAAATGAGCTTTGGAAATTCATGAGTTCTTACTTGTCATTAAAATGTGTAAAACCTCTTCAATAAATAAGTGTGTATTCATGAAAAAATAGCGTGTAGATTTAATTGCTTAAGAGCAGCAGTGTGCAGTTTTCTTAATTGCTTAAGAACAGTACAGATGTGTACTGTAGGCTGCATTCATTTGACAGATCACAATTTAGAATATTGTTCAGTGTATGTTAGACAAATGAAACTGTGTTTTCTATCTGTCTCTGCTTATTCTTCACTTGGGATTAAAAAAAGGGGTGGGGAAATACGCAGAGTGCAGGGAATTTTGAGAGGAGACTTGAACTGTGGACCAGTGAGAAGTCACTAGTGGTCAGTTCAGCTGTTAGTAATACCACCATTTAATATGAACTTAGGTAAGTAGTAAAGTAAGACTTGAAGTGCTTGATATTATTTAATTTATCCAATTGCTAGTTACTTGTTTTACATATGAAAGGCTTAGCATCACCATTTTCTCTGGTGATAATCCCAACTGCCTTCTATTTCAGGAAAGAATGCTATCTTCTTAAACAGGTAGAATTTATCTTCTAGTGTTTGTTCCTTAATTAAAATATTGATTATCTGGATCTATGTGTTTAAATCTATGCTTTCTTTTGGTATTTGAAAATCCAGAAAACCTTTGGTATGCTTCTTTTCAGGAACAGAGTGTGAAGACCTCATAGAAGAGTTGCTGTGTTGCCTCATCCAGCTCATTGTTGAAATTCCCCTCTTGTAAGTTGGCTTTTTTCTCCCCCTGCCTCCTTGTATAAACTGAGCATTTGAGAGAATATAAAACTTAAAGTGATGGGGTTATAATGTGTAAATACTTGTATTTGAATGTTCATCTGATGGTGCAGTACTGATAATGATAACCTGCTGCCAGCACCAGCCCTGAATACTCTGTTGGAAGAAGTACATGATCAGCATCTCACACCCAGTTTGAATCATCAACAGAAGTTATCCTGTTTTATTTTGTAGGAGCTTTGACGTTTGTTTCAGGTACCTCTGTCAGCACACAGTTAATGCTAACTTTTGGCTAGAAATGGTTGTGGTAATTGTACAGGGAAAGGTACATTGGAGGTGTCACTTCATCTCTGGGGATGCAGCAAGGTGCAAACAAAAGTTCGTCTTCTGCAGTTGTGTGGGTTTTTGAACAGCATGTGCATTAAGTCATATGACTTATACTAATTTCTGAAATACCAGCGAATTGATGGCTGAAGAAGAGAGAAGAGAAATGATTAAGTGGAATGTTTCTGCAGATCTCCACATTTGTTTACATGGCTTTTTTCATGCATCTGCTGTATTTGAGATACGTTGATTCCACATTTCATTGGGATATGTGTCATGAAACATACTTCAGTATTATATGAAGGAGGACCTACTTTGTTCTTTGGAAAGAAAAATGCTTTTCCACACCTGTCCTGATAAGTTTTAACTTCTTTTTTCCCAAGATAAACTTTACCGGAGATAGCGTTAGCAGTACCTTTTGTGTTAAATTGCATTGTAGTCTGTGCCTAAAACGTAGTGCCCCAATTAAAGCATCGCAGCTTTGAAAGAGTTTCGGATTATCTATTATAGCGTAGTGTATAGCTCTGCTGATGATTTAGTTTTTGTACTTTGGATTGTTCTTTTGGTTGGAAAGCTGACAAAGATGCAATAGTTTTTGAAACATTACTCTCGTTAAATACAACTCTGTCAACATTACATGAGGGTTTGGGTAGGTAGTGTGTAATGAATTAGCGATGTGATTTAGAGTGTCATTCTGCAAAGCTTGTCAGGACTTCCTGGAACAGATACACTTTTTGTTTGGAGCAGATTAGAGGAAGTACAAAGGGGTGAAAGGACTGCGATATATGGGCAAGTTCATAAATCCTGCAGGGTTTTATTTTTCTTTCTTGGAAGTCCCCATGTGTGTGTGGAGTCCAATATCATTTTTGCTGTCTTTCTGGCATAAAAAGTTTTACAGGCATGATTGTTCTTAACCCTTTTCAACAACTGAACCTGTCAACTTCTCTGTTTCTGTGTGAATGTGGTTGCTGGGAATGGAAGTAGCTGTTCAAAACACCTAGTTTACTATATAATATAGTGATAATAATGGCTTATTAAAAAGGAAGAAGTTATAAAGCCTGCCTATAATCTTTAATGTTCAGCTACATTAAAAACATACTCACTTTTCATAAGAGATAGATGTGGAAGGTTTTTAGGTTTTTTTTTGTCAAGTAAGTTTTCTTAGCTAAATTTTTCCTGAAATAGCATGCTACTGAATTGTTAGTGAGACACTAACACTTACAAAAGTGTATATTATTGTCTTGTTTACCAATATAATATGTTTAACAATGTGATAATGCCTTAACTAACGATTTTATCCCTGTATCATTGAAGGGGAGGTAGGGTAGAAGAAAGGAGATAGGGGAAAAACTTGCTTTCTCTAATACACAATCCAGCTCTGTTCTTCATAAAGATGTTATAAGGCTGAGACATTTTTGCTTACTGTAATACTAATTTTTTTCAGGAGAATGATCAGGATTATTTTCGTAGTGAGTTTACTTTTTACTTCCCTCCCTCTCCCTGATAAGATTTACGCTATAAATTCTTTCCCTACTTTGTATCAAGGGAGTAGTTAATTTCTGTCTTTAGCTGGAATAAATCAAGAAAATTACAAGACTAGTATGTGAATTTTGGGAAGGAGTAGATTGAGTGGAATACATGAAATATTCAAACTTGTAATGATTCCTGTAGCAGGATGTAGGATCACTTGCTAGAGGATAGGCAGCTCTGGCAGCTTACAGTGGCACTGCTAACAGAGTGTCTGTCTCTAAAGCTGCTATTAGAGATGAATTGTTGTTGTGACAGGCCATTAAAATCTCCATGCTGAGCCTGTCTTTGAAGCGCTATTCAGAATAGCAAAGTTTTTGTTAGGAGCATTCAATAGCCTTAACAGAGGATTGTCACAGTTAGTGTGTCCCTTGGGTTCTGTAGATGCAATTTCATGAAGGAGTGGATACAGCTGGCAGCTGCTGTCTAAATATATTGCTTCTCTACACCCCAGTTTAAGTTTCTTTTTTTTCTCCTTCACTGAAATACTAAGATTATTTTTAAAGCATGGAAGACCATCTCTGTATCCAAAATGCAGGAGCAGAGGTACCTGTGCAACAGTCCTGCACTTTTTGCTTTTGAAATTATTGTTCTAAATGTCATGTCAGGTGCTTTTTGGTGAAAGCACTACACTTCAGAGGTACTGTAATTTTTCCCCCCTCTATATATGTAACTTCAGATGTGCTGTGTTATTGTCCCTTTTTTTTTTTTTTTGTTTTGGCAAATGTGTTACTGAAGAGTGGAGAGCATTGCTGGATGAAGCTGTGTAGATTCTGTTATGGAGTAGTGAGAAATTTGTGATTATAACATAGAAAGATCTTAATCTTCACAGTTGAGTATCACGTACTGAAGATGTATATGTAAGATCACAGGTACTGTTGGGAGGAGAGCTTAGGATACCTGTGCGTGATATTTTGCAGGCAGGTACATAATCTTAACCCATGTTCCAGACTGACCAAGAGCAAGCATAAGACTTTGGGCTTGGCACAGGCACAGAGTTCATGAAGGCTTGAGTCTTTCCTGAGCATGGGCAGAGCTTGCTCACCTCTGAGCTTGCTCTGCTAGAAGCCTTGGCAGAATGAGCTCATGTCTGCCTACAGAATAACCTACAGACATATTTGGAAAATGCAGGTGGGCAGTCTAGCTCAAAATTAATAAGGAAGGTGTGAGATGGGGAAGACGATAAATGGCAACTCTGTAACCCACCTCTCCATATCCCTTACTATGAAATATAACTGAAGAACCAAAATGTGTTGATTTTTGTTGGGAAAGGCTGCAGAGATGTACAGCAAAGCATACCTAGGAGTGTCTCAGAATTGTCTACGATGAATTTAAGAAATGACTTCTCAAAGTTGGTTTGTATTGGAAAAGGCAAATGTGCTTTAAGGCAGTTAACACTCAGCATAGCTAAAACAGGTTGTAGTAGGGACCGTGGGACTCTGCAGCATTGTGGCTCTGTATCTGAGAGTTATTAAAAAGATCTTGAATTACCCTTCTGAAAAACAGGCTCTGCTGCGTTGTACAAAATGCTAAGGAAAAACGTTTCGCGTTTAATTTCAAGACATTTTATAGAAACTACAGCATTATTGCTTTTCAAGAATTAGACATGTGCAGTCCCTTATAACACTTGTGTTACAGTATGTTGATGTTTGATTTATGGCTGCCTTAGGTATGTTATGGATACTCTGCTTTTTCTTTGGTTTTGTTAATGTTAGCACTCAAGAGTGTACATTAATGATTAAAACTGCATAGTCAGCAAAAAGATGCAACTTCAGTATTTGATTGTATGATTTTTATGTAGAAACTATTGCTAACATTTTGTTGCAAGATAGAGCTCCCAAAGCTTTAAATTATGAAGGCTTCTTTCAGCAGCTTGTTAAGAGCTAGTATACATAACTGAACATCTGGTTGTTATCAGTACATTTTCACTTCATTAAAAACTATAAATGTATATGGAGGAAAAATGAAATACTGTGATCTAGTTACATCACTGTTAAGTAGCACCCTGTGGTGCCAGTAGAAGTTAGTTGATATTTCTATTACGTTCCATTATTTTCTGTAGTTAAAATTGTTTTAGGTTGCAATCTTAGTTACTTCGAAATTTAAATGTTAGCAGTGTTTTGACTCATTTAAGGATGCTCGCTACATTTCCTGGGAGCTTAAAAGTCGAATGTATGAGGAAGAAGGGCGATATAGTGATTATAAAGCTCTACGGAATTATTGCAGTGTAGGAACGATGCCATGTACAGATGATGAGGAATGTTTAGGCTTTTTTTTCCTTGCTAATTGTAAGCAGCAAAGAGGTTAAGAACTGTTTTCTCTCCTATTTCAGGAGTGTCATATTTTAATTTTTTTGTTGCTTTCAAAACAATAGGTCAGAATAGTGCTTTTTTAAAAAGGACTATTCAAGGAACTTTTATCAAGATTGTAGTAGCTCCAGTATTTGAAGAGCTATTTGACTTCAGCATTTTTGGCAACTTTGTCTAATCATCAAAGGGAAACTTTCATCTGCTGAAACTTAGGTTGAAGCTAGCAAAAATATCCAACTAAAGAGCTTTGTATTGCTTCACTTTGAGGATCTTCAAAGTTTAAGACTATTGGGCTCTGTGTAGGAGGGATCTAATGAGTATAAAGGGAGTTTTATTTACTGCTGCACCTTGTGGTGGTGCAGCGAATAAAAAATATTTATTTGTTTGGAAGATTTTCTTCATCACTCTTACATCCTTTTCTCTTTTCTGATGTGTGGCCTCTTAAGTGTCTAAAGGTCCTAAGCAGAAGAATCTTTATCTGTGTCACATTCTTATTTCTGTTCTAATTCTATTCTAATTTAGTTTTTATTTTAGACTTAGATCAGTGTTTCTCTATGACCTGTCTTTTCACTAGGCTAGCTTTAACTTACATTCAACTTGTAACAGACTTTCTAATCCCAGAGCATAGTGTCAGAGGTCTGTACTGTTTATCAACCATCATGCTATACATTCAAGCTCCAAATAATCTGCTTTCTCTGTTATGGTTTTCGGCCCTGTCTTCACAAAAGATACTGTATGCAGCCTGAAAAACACCTGCTCGCTAGTATTTGGGTTTGGTCTCTGGTCTGGGCAGCACAGACAGCTAGGCACTGAAGTCAGGCGTCTCTTTTTGGCACCTTAAGAGTTTGCAGACTGTTTCAAATCAGTGACAGTGACTGGGTTGACAGGCATAAGCCTTTTTTTCTCCATTGCCTAGACAAGCATGAGACCCAAAGAGGTTGTTGCTGCCGCTACATCAAGATAGTTCTGCCCTGAAACCAGCACATTTGCAAAGTGGTGTTACAGAGAGACTGTGGAGCAGGTCTGCCTTTCATGCAGGCTGCACGGCTGGAACACAGGGCGTGATTCCTGTGGTCTGACTCTGTCCAGAGCTCTGCAATGGTCTACTTTGGTAGAATGGTATCTTTTTGAGCACCTGGGTCATCTTCTCTGTGGCTGCCTCTTCCCTGGGGATTGAAAGCTATACAAGCCCAGTCATTTGAGCTGTCCATTTTTATGGGTATTTGGACTGCTCTCTTGTGTTCTGTTGTTCGAAAGGTAAGGTCTTTCACTTAGATTTAGTGGATATTGCTAACAAGACTTGTTGATACGAAAGGTAAACACAGAAGAATATAGATTCTCTGTGCAACATTTAGAAGTCCTAGACTTTTTCTAATATTTTTAATCTGTAGAGGGAAGAACTGAATGCCAGTGAGGTGAAAATGTACACAGCCACGTAGTCTCAGATGGTTTAGGAACAGGTCTGGGAATAAAGGGTCTTGAATCCAGCTGTCATTTTAATCCTTTAGATACTCCCTTTAGAGTATTTCCCTCTTTGGTTGTTTTCTCACTCTCATTCTGTCTCCCAGTCAAGAACACCCAGTGTGGGGGAGATGCAGTAGGAAATGTCAGAGATGCTCTCTGCTTCCAGTTGGTGTTTCTTGAGTGCCCCTTTGGGACACCTCCCAAATGTTTGGAGTCAGCTGTAATGAGCATAGTGCATTACCGGCTGCCACGGTGCGTATTTGCCATCGGTGGGTGTAAAATTAGGAGTGATTCCAAGAGGAAAGATTATGTTCACTTTGAGTTGTTGTACTTGTATCCTGAGACTGATAACCAGATATTCTACTTGCTTTTCAGTTTTCAAAACTGATCCTATTCTCTGTGGTGACTCCTCTTTCACCTTTCTGGTGGGCCCTCAGGAAGCAGGGAAATGAAACCTGGTTCCTGTATGATTTGAGAGTTTTTGTATGAATCAGCCCTTTTGGCAACTCTCCTAAATTAGAAAATGAGTTACCTTTTAACCTTTTAATACTCGGAGTAGACAGCTCTGGCTGGGTGAAAGTTCAGGAAAATATTTAACCAGGGAGGGGGCTTGGTCTAGTGGTGTGAGTTGAAATTCAGAGTTTTGTTCCTGACTGTTCAGGCTGTTTGCTCTGTAGGTGTGAAATCATTTATGAGCTCTCAGCCTCTGTGTGCTAAGATATAGAAAGAGCTGCATTTCATTGAGTAATTAAAGTGTTTACAGCAGCATGTGCCTTCAGAGTGGTAATTGGAGTTTCTAGCTGAGACTTTCCTATATATTGCCTCTATGCTTCATCTTTCCATCATGGACCACATCATGGTTCCTCTTTCACAGACCTCTCTCTTGCAGGCAGGGAACAAAGCTGAATGATGTGGTGAGCACAGAAAGCAGTTGTGAGCGGTGCTTGGTGTTGGAGAGAAGCCAGCAGCAGCAGAATGGTGACACATAGGTAGATTGTTGAAGTTCTTGGTAGATGATGCTGATAGAAGGTCATCCACATGGTTTTGAATGGAAAAAGCAGATACTGGGGAGCTGAGGTTTTAACAGGCCCATAGTTCTTGTTCTGTGGGGGGCGGTTGCATCATTTGGAAACAGCAGTTACACTAATACCGCTCCCCTTACCAGCTTAGATACATAAGCTGCTGGTAGCATCAGACTCCTGCAAACTGCTCCTATTGCTTTTACTTGAGTCTGCAGGAGTAGACAAGAGTATTTTGGTCTTTGTATTTTCCCCGCAGGCTACGATTGACAGATGACCTTGCTATTATGATCTTCACATTTTGGTCTGCTTCAGACTCCAGCATTTTCTTTGTAGCTCAGAAGGAATCTACTTTGAAACTTGGTGGTGTGTCATGGTGTGGCATCTGTTTGCTGTGTGGTACCATTTAGTGTGAGCACTTGTCTGTGGGTGCAAGCAAGTAATGGCAAGTGTTCAAGCTATTGCAGTTGGAAGAGTTACTGCTCAGGCAGGTTGCCTTAACTGGCTGCTTGTGTGTGCTCTTTTCCTGTTTCTACCACAAAGAAGATCTTTTATTTTTGTTAAAGATTACTGGTTTGACCATAGACCTCTTTTTCAGACATTTGGAACTTGTTAAGTGCAGTATCAGCATTGTGATATATTTGAAATACGTGTCTGTAAAAGGGCAAGGTGAAATCTTTGTCCAGTTCAAGCAGACAAAACCTTGCGACGGTGTGATACGCAGATAGATGGTCTGGTGCGGTTCTCCGGCCCCACACACCTGAAGGTTCATAGCTCTGATGGAATATACAAGTCTGCCACCACAATTAATAAATAAAATAAATCAATAGAAATGTATGTTCTTGATGGAAGACCAGAAGAGAAATGATATCCTTTCCAGTTTGTATCCTGGAAGAATTAGTTACTCTACCAATTTCTTCTAAAGCAGTACTTTTAAGTCTAAATGCAGTGCTGCTTTAAAGCAGTTCTCCCAGAGGAGCCCAGGATCTCTGCTATCTACCTGACAAGAGGGATTAAGATGGAAAGTGTTGCTGACTTCTTAGAATGTCATTTGATTTTAATGAGTTGTTGTCTAAAGATTACTATAATACAAAATGTACATGGTTGTTTAATTTAAAAGCATTTGTTGAAATGATCTGGTATCATTGCTGTTGGAAGGAATCCATTGACGTATCAACTGTTTCTCATTGAAATGTAGATACTAAAACGTGTGTTAAATACATGCACACATTTACGTTACGCTAGCATCTAGGAATCTTGCATTTTGGAGCTCAAGTCGTCATTCTCTGAAGAACTAATAATTTAAGATAATCACCGATACGTATGATACGTCTTTGCTTTAGAGACTAAAGGTGGATATATAAGGTTTGTTGCCAGAAGTCAGTTTTAACTTGGGTGTCACATGCAAGAACCTGGACCTATTCCATGTGGTTAAAGAAACAGGCACTTGCTTTGTGTCACTGTGTAAGAAATGTGATACCAAGGAGGACAGCTACTTGCAATAAGGAAAGAACCCAAATGCAGGAGAGAAACGATTACCATGATTTCTAGAGTTCAGTCTGTGCCAGATTGTTCCCTCATGAAAGAAGTACATCTTAAGAGGGACAAAAGAATAATATCTGTTAGCTTGTCTACCTGATATGGGAGTATATCCTCCAGTGGAAAGGAGAGAGAAAAAGAGGAAAAAATTAAGTGAGAATAACTATTGAAATCTCCAAATGAGAAAATCCAGAGGGAGAAGGGAAAAAAAAAAAAAGACCCGTGTATGCTTTGGTACATTGCTCTATGAAGCCCATTTACTTGGGACATGAGCTTTATCTGAGTTCTGTGGATTTTTTTATTCTGTTTTATAAGACACTTGGGAAGGAAAAAAAAAAAAACCCGCTGAAACTCAAACCATCATGCAGTTCTTCTGGTTTTCTGAAATAAATAGCTAAATAATTTTGACACGTAATTGATACATGAGTTCATTATTTCTAGTTTCCTCCTTATCTGCAAGCAAACAGTTTTCAGAGGAAGTTGGAGATCAGCATAAATTCTATGTAAAGTCATTCTATATGACCGATAGCTTTGAATAAAAAAAAAAAAAAAAAAATCAAAAACAAAACCCCCTATTCTATAGTCTCTCAATATAAATAAACAGTATTTTCTTTGAAGTTAAGAGAGGTTCCTGGTAGTTCTTGTGACCCTTTAGAAATGCTTGAGTTTCAGAAAACTGTACATTTGACCCTTGTGGAGAAAATAATTTTGCTCTGAAGCTTTATCCTTGTGCTGATAAATTAAGGGTGACTGTAGCTGAGGGGTTACCCCAGATATCAGGACTCTGGTTGTGTTTATGTCAGAGCAGATTTAATTTGAACAGATTCTACAGGTTGAGTGGAATGTTTCTGCAGTTAAATGTGCCCTAACTGGGTTTTGAATAGAAAGAAAACGAGAACAACTCGCTAACTGGAGCTGCATGAATTTAGCTTTCTTTCCTTTTTTTTTTTTTTTCTTTCTTTCAGAGTTATATAAGGGTACTGAAAGCAGATCCCCCCCCAAAGAAAAAAAAGAATTACTTAATGCATTACAGTAACCTCTTTGTTTATTTCTTTACACTGAATCTTATAAAAATAGAAAAGAATTTTGTAATGTCTCCTCAGATTTGCTATTCCCCTTGTATGGTTTGTCAGAAAAATAAATAAATGAATGATTGAAAAAGTATACTAGGCTCTGAAATTTGTTTCCTCTCAGCAGAGTGACTGAGCATGGCATGAAGTCAGCCTTTTCATTCATCAACTCAGGGTTGGAGACATTATTCTTGTATTCTCAGCCCTGGTAATGATAAGCTTCTGATTTTTTTTTTTTTTTCCATAGCTAAAAAGTATTTTTTCCAAGCTGTTGTTTTTATTTTGATAGAAAAACATTTCTTGATCTTTTTGCTGGCAGCTAAACTTCTAATAATCAGTACATATAGGTCTTCCCTGCTTTGCTTGGGATGGATGTGGGTAGTGGACTGCAAAGCATCACGGTTTTGGAGAGGGAGTGGGAGCTGTTCCTAGCTCAGCCTTGCTTCTGGCTGAGGTGAATTTGCAGCRGAACCAGATCACAGCATAACCTCTGGCCTGATCTAATTATCAGCATTTACATGGGCTAACTTCCTCAGTAGTGGGCAAAAAGTCAGGTAACCCATGAAAACTGAAAGCAATTAAAATGTACTTGATGATTTTAAGGAAGAATGTTATTTAAGCGGTACGTCTCTCCCTGACGTATAACTTAAAATGTTGCGGATTCAAATACTTAAATCATGCGAGAGGGGAAAAAAAAAAAAACAAACTTGCATAACCTTCACTTTCAAAAACATTTTTGTATCGGACGTAGTGCAGTTGTGTGGACTGCGATCCAGGAAATTGTGATTCCAGTTTGCTCTTGACTTTGTGCAAATAACTAGCACGCTCTTTGCCCAGAAACTGGCCTAGAGCTACTGCAGAAGAGCTTAACTAAGCTGTCTATACACTGTGATGCACGAAACTCTTCTTCCTCGTGTTTTACAGTAATGCATGTTATTTACAGCATTTCTAGCAGCACGCTTGAGAATATTGAAGTAATTGAGTGTGCTAAAAATCAGACTGATTTCTTCCAAAAGAAATCCTCTTCGTTTTGGTAAGGACCACACCAGTTCTGATCCTGAGGCTAATGAAGAGTTTTACTCCAGCCAGTCTTTTCTGTGGCTAATTTATTTTGTTTCAAGAGAGATTGCACTATAGTTTTCAAGTTGTCATTATTTGAAAAAGCACTTAGTTTTATGTTTATACTTGTTTTAACTGTTAAGAGTAAGATTTTTGGAAGGTGACATTGTAACAAAGAAAAACTTAGCATCACTGCTTAAACACGTGTTGATGCTGATTTTTTTTTTTTTTTTGGTCTTATTTTAAATAGAGATACTATAAAACCTTTGAATTTGAGAAGTATAAATAGATTTTGGATTTCCGGTAGGTCCCAGGTCAAAAAACCGTGATAATTGATGCTGGACACCTGTTGTAACTTAATGATATTAGATTGTGAAGCATACTGTGGAAATTAAATAGTAACAGTGGGGGAAACATTAAAAGTACTTAATAACAATCTTTCTAATGGATCACAGGATGATGCTGTTGCACCGAATGAAGTATCTCCTTACTTTTGGAGGAGGTGAAAATGGTCTTTGGTTGAAAGCAAGAATGATACTAGTTCACGTCCAAGTCATTTCATTGTGTGTTAAAAGGCTTCTTGTAGTCTGCAATTTATTACTGATTAAGGAGGCAAGTGCCATTTTTCTCCCTCTTAAAAATAAGATATGTAACAAGGTCATTATAGGCAGAGGTGGGAACAGAAAGCACAAGATCTCCCAAATAGTGGATCGATCTCTCATCCATTTTGCTGCACAGCCTTTCCTAATTAACCTTAACTTAATGAGTTTTGCTAAACTATCTGGTGTCTGTATTTAATCATTACAGCACATTCTTTGGGATTGGTTGTAATATCTTGAAACTTTAGACTTTGCTGTTACCTCAAAAATACCATTTAAAACTGAACAGCTGTATGTAGTATCTTGATACCCTGAGCATTTCTTACACTTAAACTAGCATTTGTGTATTTTATTCCTTTCTTAGGGATCCGCTTTTCCTTGCAGATGGAGCTGTGTTTGGCTAGCTACATTTCCCTGACTTAGAATGATGGTTTCGTGACAGTTTTATTTAACAGGACAAAGGACACGCTTTTGAGATATATCTATTATTTTTAGAGTGAAGTGTAGTCTGAAAATTGCACCTGGAACATTCTGGGCAATACTTCAGTGTTTTTACATTGTCTTGTCTTTTGGCATATAAAAAAAAAATGCTTATGTCTAAGAAAAACAACCCATTGTTGGTATGAAGTGATTCTGGGTTTTTTGAATTTGTTGCTTATGTGTTCCCAATTGAAACTCGCTGTGCTGAACAGTGTATAACCTCAGGTGAAGCTACCAAGTGTTCTTGGAAGTCAGTTTGTAAACAAACCCAGTAGATTAATCTCTATAAATGTTCCTTTTTTCCTGCAGAGATATTACATACAGCATTTCCTTGGAAGCTGTGACGACTCTCATCGTCTTCCTCTCCTGCCAGTTATTCCATAAAGAAATTCTACGAGAGAGCATCATTCACAAATACCTGATGCATGGTCGATGGTAGGTCATGTTCTGGGGTGGTACCTAATGGCAAAGAAAATGTTTCTGATCGCTTGTTTAGATTGTTTGTACTTGAAAACAAAAGACAGCGAAATACGTTTTGATAAAAAACTTGTTCTGCTCAAAAGAAAACAGAACACAAAAGCAAACATCTGTAAAGACTGTTGGAAGGTTTCGGGTTTAAATCTCACAGCCCTGACTTCAGTAAAACTGTTTGGAAGCCATTTTCATTTTTTTGAGGGTAATTTCATTAACTTAAAACAGCTTTTACTTTTCAGGATGGTTTTTTTGATTCAGCTATGGGTCTTTTCCTGTAACATTGCAGTCTAGAGAACCTGTGTACCTCAGAAATGCTAATGAGCCTCCTTGTGATACAAATAAAGAGCAGCCCCTTGAAAGATTGCACATATGTGCTACGTTGAGTTTTAAGCTGCAGTAGTAGAAATGCTTAGCAGGTGGTAAACTCGGTCGTATGAGTAATACCACTTGTTCTGGCAAGTCGGTTGTTTTGTTTAAATGCTTTGTCATGGTGGCTTTTACGCATTTTGGTCAGACTACCATTCATCCTCTTTCAATTTTAAATTCCATATGGGCAGATTTTTGGGAAGTGTATCTATTGTCTGGTTTTCTGAAATTTCTACTAGATGTAGGAGAGAGGTACTCCTCTGGGGCGGCATGCAGGGAAAGGAGGGAGGCTCAGCTTCGCTGCGGGCAGAGGGAGCGCAGGGCAGACTTCAGCCTGAAACTGCAGCAAGGTAGAGGCAGAGCCTCAGCATTTGTGGGGTTTGGTGGTACTTCAGTCTCTGGACTGAAGGAAGTGAGGGTTTGGGACAAAATGGGGAACGTTTGGGAGAAAAGGCAGTRCGTGGTCTAGGAGATCTGAGTTGGGAGTAGCAGGTACCTGGCCTCTGGAGAGAGGGGTGGGAATTTGGTGGCTGGGAGTCTAGGGCAATGTGAAGAGTTGGAGGGGTACTGGTTAGAGTGGACTGGAGTTCATTGTAACACAGCCCCTGTCTGTTCACCTCTAAATCATATAGGAATGGGAATGAACTGTTTGCTTCTGTGGAAATCCTTCTCTGTTTTGGAAATATTGTAACCTTTTATTTAAATCCAACAAATTTTACGTGCATTTGTCAAAATCATCGATGTGAGGTCAGATGTTTCATTGGTCTTTGCAAATTGGCCCCAGCCGCACACACAGACAAAAATGTTGGGGGGGTGGAGAAATACTATTGTTACCTGTTCTATGTAACCAAAGCATGGAGTGAAAACTAAACAAATATGATGGTTTTTTCCTTGCATAAATATTTTTCCAGTTGTGTCTTGAGGTAAAAGAACACAAAGATTCCACAAATGAAATGATTGATTTAAAAGTAGCTTTGAAGAAAGAAAACAAAAAATAGTTTCCATGATCTTGCTGTTGAAGGTGCTCCTGCAGAGCCCTGCTGAAGTCAGGGCAGCTTTGCATGGGCAAGACCTTGGCGGTCTTTCCCTTTCCAGACTGCTCAAGACTGGGAGAGTTACTGTCTGTGTTTAATGCCAAACACCGGCCTTTGCACTCTGCCTGGGCTTTGTTGTGCCAAATTTTGCAAGCTGTGAGTCAACTAAAGCTGTTTTCTTTTTCTTTTCAGTCTCCCATATACCAGCAGACTTGTGAAAACTTTACTATATAATTTCATTAGACAAGAAAGAAGCCCTCCACCCGGGACCCATGTCTTTCAGCAGCAAACAGATGGAGGAGGACTACTTTATGGAATTGCATCTGGGGTGGCAAGTGAGTCTTATTTTCTATAAACTATACTTCAAATCTTATGAAGTATTGCCTTCTATGTGACCTCTCTTACAAACACACCTATAGCCCATTTCTTTTTCAACAAGAGATACYAGTGTGCATGCTCAGTATAGAAAAGCTGTCCACAGGCCTGCTTGGATTGTAATCATAGACGGTCCATCTCAAGATGTGTTAGAATCCAAGGCAATTATACCTTCGCTGCAGGTCAGCACATGGTAAAAGTAGCACTTAGTCCATTTTTTTGCTTTTGTTGATACTTTTTTAAAAAAATAATAAAGCAAGTAGTGCCCCATTTGATAATGCTTCAACTTAGTTGAAATGTTTATGTGCATATTTTGTGATTACCCAGTGGATATGGTGACCTGCTCTGCGGCTCTGCTTGAGCAGAAGGTTAGACTAGGTGGTCTCAAGAGGGGCCTTGCAGTCTCAAGGATTCTGTGATATAAGGGAGTAGCCTAGCTAGGAATTTTTGTGACATATTGTAGTGTATGCCTTTCCCAGTAGGTTGACTAATGTTTTTTCCTGAATAATATGACTAGCTTCTGACCTTTCGTGGGTGGACTGTTTGCTATAGAGAGATATCGCCTGAAGAATATGAAAGACTTGATGCCATTTTTTTGTTAAGAAAAAGGTTTCTCATGTTTGTTATACTACATAGTGTGTTTTAGTTGGTGGTTGCTCTCTTCCCCACACCAGATGTTTTACTGGTGTGTGTATTACATATAAAAATTCTTCCTAAAGGTTTTTCTTTTCCATATAATAAGAATAAAATACAATATATTGCTAACAGTAATAGTATATGTTATTTTCTTTTTCCTGATAAACTGAATAACACTTTGCAAGTCAGTTACTGTTAAAACTGATAATATTTATTTTGCTCTTTCGTGAAATCCATTCACTGGCAGCATCCCTAGGGGATATTAAAGTTCACGCCGCGAGTGGTCTGCCAGAAAATATTTTACAGTCTGTGACAGTGCGTGTGGATCTCCTCATGGAGGCAGTAAAAGAGCGCGTCTCTAACTTTGGTGTAGCATGCCCTAAACACAYCGCTGCTTCTGCGTCAGATGAGGTTACGCACAGCTCAGTGTGCTGCTGGAACACGCATCTCCTTTCTGGTTTCCAGTTTACATGCTCAAGGGTAGACCACTGCTGTGTTTGGGTTGTGCCTGTAACGTAGATGTGTCAGAAAACAGTTGCTTGGTTTGCAGTTTATTTAAACAGAGAAGAAATTAATTAAATTGTTCCCTGCAAAGTTTTTATTCAAGAGTCCCAACAGGTACATTCTCTTCCTTCTTTTCAGTTGCTAGAGAAAATTGCTCTTAAAATGTTTTTCCGGAGCAGTATGTGGTTTGTACTTTTGCTTGTGACTGGAGAGCAGTTCTCACTGCGTATTTTGATACCTCTACTTACCTGATGGTTTTATTCTTCTTGGTTCTGATCTCTCTAGTCACACTTGAGTATCTTTYTGCCTTAGTGCTGCCGCAGGCAAAACAGCTTCTTTCCTCTTCTGGTTACTTGACTGATTTGTAAAGTCCATCCAAGTTGCCACCACTCCTGCCTTTGTCTGTAGCTCCTCTGATATAATATCCCCCCCTGACGTTTTACTTCTTGTATATTGAGTTTGCATTTCTTAATGCAGACTCCTAAGGTTTCAGCCTACGTCTGTTCTTGTCTCTTCCTACACTTCCACCCCCTTCACTCCTCTTGAACCGTTCTCTTAACAACTCCCTTGGCATACTCCTACGCTTATTTTGTTGCTTCTTTCATGAGTATCTGAAGTGCCGTCTCTTCTCCCAGTGAATTAAGTATCTTCATTTAAAGCTTTAAGTAAAAGAGCCTTTATAAAGACCTGCCTGGGAAAGGGGAAAAAATAAGTACCATATCCTGTTAGAAAACTGAAATACTTTTTTTCTGTTTGTGCCCAAACAGTTGGTTGATGTGTTTTGTGTCTGATTATTTGCCTGTATACGATGTTGGACTATAGATGAAACCTGGACGCAATGGGATTGGTAGACTAAATGGCATATTTGCSTATCTGTAATATCTCTGAATTAACCCTTTGCAATCCTTCGTTTCATATAGAATCAGGTACATGGCTAGAGTGCAATACAGATTAGAAGACATCAACACAAATTGGTAGTCTGTTACAGAACAGAAGCAAGTTTTGAGCAATGAGCAGATGTGGAAAACTTAGACATGATCTCTGTATTGTTTTATTTTTGTGTATTTTGTAATCTTTACAAGATAAGGATTGAAAGAAGAATGGAAGAATTGAAAATTCACTTTTATGTTGCTCAGTGTCTTTTAAATACCACATAATGCTTAAAATAAGTTTACAGAAATAGTCTAAATATAATCTGTTTAGGGTGAAAGGAGATAGGAGCCTGGCTTTAAAAATCATTTATTTTTCATATGAAATTTCGAGGCCTAAGATAATTATTGTATTTGTTAATTTGAAATTATTTAACTTGATACCACAGTCATCTACGGTACCATGTATTATGTTATGCGTATTTTGTAGTCAGTTGCACCGCAGCAGTAGGTCAACAAACTCTTATAAGCATTGTATTTTAAATCCACCCCCCCTTTCCTTCCTTGTGATTCAGCAGGAGTGATAATTATACACGATATGAGCAGAATTTTACCCTTTCCCACAGTTAACCTTCTCCTGCTTCTCATCCTTTGTAGCCTGTTTTTTTTCCTCTCATGAGCCTCCTTAACCCTGAAACCATAGAGCCAACATCCTCACACCAATTACTTCTCCTTGGTTTGGCCTCTGACTGCGTGCAAGTTATCTGTGTGCAAGTACCTTTCTCCATTCTGTATATAAAATACCTTGATTAGAATTGTATTGCCACTTATGTTATCCTCCAGTAGTTAAATAAACAATTGTGGGTTTGGAATGAGGGGGGAAGTAATGATATTTTAGTTTTGTAACTTCATAAAGGACATTCTTCTATACTGAGTCAACTTTGCTTTGTCTTTGCAGTCTTTTTGTAGGTGTGCAAAGTAATTGTGAAGTGCTGCTAGATCTGATGGTATGTTGTTGATGTGTTGTGAAGGCATAAATGACATCAATATGCATGGCAGTAGAGATTAGACCTCATATATTAGAAATAATTCGAAGTTCACTTTTCCTGGTTCACAAAGTACATTGAACCAACTTACCTCCAAAAAATATTTTTTTTGTTGGTTTTAAATCCCCTCCTCTTTTTTTGGAGTATTATTAGCATTTGTCAATTCATGGTCCACAGTTAACCAAGTTGAGAGAACTTTTTGTGGGCAAGCAAAATTTCTTAATTAGTCATTTTATTTCTTGCAAAATAAAATTCATGTTACAGTGAGGAACCGCCAAACAGATCATATGCCAAGACAGGAAAATGTTAGTGCTACTCAAAACTGTTGAAAAATAAGTCAATTTAAATGGTTTCATTTGAAATAGTTGATCCAGTTTATACTTTGCTATTAAAAAACCCCCAAACACTTGAATGCATCTTGCAGTACTTAGATCTTACTGTTGCAGTAACTCCTAATTGATTTAGTTTATGCTGTTTAGATGATTACAGATGTAATGGGTACAGTGTTGTACCTGTAAGAAACTAATGAAAAGGCAGTAGCTGGATTCATCTTCATTAATCACCGAAGCAATCATCATAACTAATCTGACCCACAAAAGTACTGTTGTAGCATTAATATAAATTGCAGAATTCAGCGTATAGCAGTCAATAATGACTCGTTCTCTCGTGTCTGTACTCTTTGGTTGGAACTAGACAAACATTCCTGACCGTTAATGGCTTTCTATCATTTAAGTATATACTTCACCCTGCATTATGTCATTCAGCATTAGTGTACTTGAAGGCATCTGATGACCTGTGTTGTACATCTGTGACTTAGATATACAATAGCTTATTCCTATTTTTTTTGGTGCTACATTCTGGTTAATAGGAGCACTTGCATGGTTATCTTTAACTTTACAAGAAAACTACTGATTCGTATTTAGTGTTTTATGTTAATATCTTTTTCCTCTTCAATTTTATGTAGTCTGATTTGTAATATCTAGACTAAAACATGTCAAAGTAGACAGACACAAAAAGCTACTAATGATGTGTCTGTTATTTATTACGATTCCACCAAGCTTTTTTTCTACTAACAAATATTTCAGTCTGGTTGTTTCTACCTTCCAGAGCCTTTTCATGATGTGTCACAGATCTGGTATATGATCTGCTACACAACTACAACCTCATCGATCTCCCTGGCGCTTAGTCAATGTTTAATGGCCTGTTCATGCTCACCATAAYGAAAATGTAGATCTGAGACTTCTTTCCCAGTTCTGTTTGTTCATCTTTCTTCTTGCTTACAGTCCATAACAGCATCATCCTTTTGTCACTGTAATCGTGGCGTTTTGACCTGCCTGAATGTGAAGATTTAGATAGTGTCCAGATCTTTAACCTTTCTCTTAGTTTCTCTAAAGATGTGTCTGAACTGGATCAAAACGTGTGGCTGCAGCTCAAGCACACGTTCTTTGAGACCAAGTAGTTGAGTATTAACAGTAGTGTAGCTGTGGCAGGCTCAGTCTGCAAAAGCTGCCCAGCAAGCTGGGTTCTAGAGCAGCTTCATCCTGACCCAAATCTGTGCTGTGGTGCCGTGAGGACCATAGGAGCTGGTTTGAAGTTATGTTGAACTACTGTCAGAGCGGTGCCTGAATGTCCCCTCTGAGAGTCTTCATTGCCTTTTTTCATGAGATAAAACTCATCTTCTGTCTTAATCACGGTAGCACAGAAAAAAACATTGCCTCTGGCGTAAATCTCTGCAGGCCAGAGATGTGTTCACTGTCAAGCTCTTGCACACTTCTGTTGACATACAGTGTGTTGTGTTTGTTTTTTTCTAAAATCAAATTTATCTTTGTGGTTTTGAATGATGCGAGAGTATAGAACAGTTATACAGCAGTAGCACTTCTGGTAGCATGCCTAGGCCCCAGGTSCACCAAACTCTTGGGGCTTTCGATTGCAAGGATTTTGAAACCAGAAAGTCATAGTATAATTATTTAAGAAATTCTTGATCTTTCTTGTAAGCTTCACCAATGTGTTTTTGATAGTAAACCACCAGTGATTTAGAACTAGCTGGACAGGTAGCATAGACTTTTGCTCTGGGACCCCTGATCTTCTCATAGACGCTGATGGCAATGATGGCATAGCATCCTTTCCCAGGAAAGCAATTTATACTCTAAGGTCTGGGCTTGATAGTTCTTGGAAATCTTCCATTGACTCTGGTGAGACTTAGACATTTGCAGGGAGCAAACGGTTGGGATTTTTTCTTTCCTTTGGAGAGGTAGACGCTCCTGGGGACCCTTGGCTGCCACCTCTCCACCCTTACGGCAGCGACAAAATATTTCGTACTAAACGTTCTCAAGGCTTATGTGTTTTTAAGTCTTCTGTAAAGCCTCTTTTCTGTGATACCTACCTGACACTGTCTAGGCTCATGATGTGCTGGGACCTCTGCTACTGTGCTGACTAATATTGCCTCTTCTCTCCTGTCAGCCCCTCTCTGTGCTAATCCATCTTGTCTCTTGCCCTATACGTAGATTGTAAGCTGTTTAGGGTAGGGACCATTGTTGAGTATGTACAACACGTAGCATAACGAGGCTGTAGTTTGTGACTAGAGCTTCTGATTTCTGTGGTCATACAAATCATAATTATAACCATATGTTCCAGCTTGTTTACTGAGAGTGCTGCAGCAAGTTTCATGAGGTGTGTTAGTGATTTATCTCCCTGACATTTATCCTGATATTCCAAAACCTGAGCAGCTTCAAATAACCCATTATTAAAAAAAAAAAAAAAACCAAAAAACCAAAAACCAACCAAAAAACCAAAAAAAAACTATTGGCTCAAAAATGATTTTTCTTCTTTAATTCTTCAGGGGAAATTGCCTGTTAAAGGAAACCAAGAATCAAGCTGATGTATTGTAACAACAAAAGTTTTAAAACTTGATATCTTGCAAGCACCAGGGCTAGGAAAAAGGAATTTTATATGGGTGAAATTTCATGCTTTCCAAACTCTTCTTAGCTCTAGAGAATTACAGAAATTGAAACTGAGATAAAGACAATATTTATAATTATAAAACTTCAATAATCAGTTATTAAAACAAACAAAACAACAACAACAAAAACCAAGCAAAACTGTTACAGTTGAGTTTGTCTTAAAGCCCTATAAATTTCAACTAGGGGATGGTAAGAAATCCGTACCTCTTCACCTTACAATCCAGCATCAACAAGAGTGTTCATGTCCTACATAGCATTTATTTTAGCAATAAATGTGAAAATGCTTTAAAAAGGTTGTAAACACCGTTATTTCCACTTCAGTTTTGAACATTTTCTTCACTGTGAGGGTGGTGAGGCACTGGAACAGGTTGCCCAGAGAAGTTGTGGATGCCCCCTCCCTGGAAGTGTTCAAGGCCAGGTGGGATGGGGCTTTGGGCAACCTGGTCTAGTGGAAGGTGTCCCTGCCCATGGCAGAGGGATTGGAACTAGATGATCTTTAAGGTCCCTTCCAACCCAAACCATTCTATGATTCTAACATACTGCACATGATAGAGGCTTGACCATGCCATCTAAGAAACAGACTAAAATCTGGGAACTAAAGTCTTCAGGTTCAGCATCTTCTGGTAGGCCACAGTGCTTCTCATAAGTATTAACTCATTAAAGATCTTAAACCTTTTGATGGTCATCCTTCTGGATGATAGATACAGAGTATGTAGGGTTGATATGTGACCAAAAGGGTGGGGTTTTTTGCACTATAATATGGGTTAGTAAAGTAACACCTGTGACTTATAACTCCATAAGGCAGTTATTCTTCATAATTTTGAAAATACCTGCAGTGCGCCACTCAGGATGTGTTCTGCTGCTGTGCATTTTCTGATGAAAATGGCTCAGCAGTTCAGGAAAAAGAATGGTCTGTTTGGTTTCAGATGCACTGATACCGTATTATGAATGGGTTTACACCTGATGTCTGATTACTGGCAGGTCCCTTGGAGGGGTTGGAAAGGGAATGGACAGGAGAAACTGAGCTGCATTTCAGGTCAGGGTGAGGAACATTGATAAAGCACAACGAAGTTGTTGGTTTTTTTTTTTTTTTTCCTATTGCTCTGTGTCAAAATTTGGTTTTCAGGTCTGCTGATGGATTAATTTCACCCAAAGCTGCATTTGTTATTAAATTACACGTTAACTGGTTTCTCTTCATCCTCCTGCCAGATTCTCCTGTACCACTTTTTGGGGTGGGAGTGTTCAGCCATCAGGTCATTCAGATAAACAATTGCCCCAGTTCAGCATAGCAGGGGAGTTGCTTTGGCCACGTCTGTAAAGACTGAAGAAATGCAAAGGCTGTGCTGCAGACTTTAAAGTTGCTGCATTATTTAGTATTTATTCTTTATTATTTAATTTTATTTTATTATTTATGCATTATCGGTGACACGTGGGGAAGCTGAAAGTGTGTCTGTGTGCTTTCTGTTTAGTGCCCTGTTCCCTTTTGCCTTTAGCTTCGTGCTCCTTCCCCAAAATAAGTGATGATGGATTTTTTTAGTGCATCTGCAATGAAAATCTCTATTTTAACCCCTTCCTCAATAACTCCTGAAGTCTGGTGGGTTTTTTAACATGTACAAGGTGAAAGAGGAGAAGTTTATTCATATGGTATCTATTATGTTGGACACAGAATGAACTACTGATAGGAGCAGCACAAGTCAGTTGTGGAAGTATTTTGTCATGATGAAATTAGTTCAAGTTCTGAAAGTTTTATTTGCCTTACCAATAATTTTGTCAGGGCAGAAGGGAAATTACTTCAAAGCTTTAAATAAATTAAAACAGCCTTTGCCTTGGAAAGGGAGTGGAATTTAAAAATAAAAACCTAAAAAGTACATTTTCACAGTTAGGGACATAATCATACATGGCTGGGAGATGAGGAAGGCAATGTCTATCACTTAAGTGGACAAGAGGAGCAGTGAGTTTGCATACCTGTTAATTGCATTAAATCCTTAAATGAAATCCTTAAATTAACACAGCAGAACTTCCTAAGTATACATCTTGCAGATACAGCAGAGCTTATGGTTTTCCAATTAGCAGTAGACATTTTAATTTACATAACAGATTAGATCTAGTGTATGAATTTGGTAGGAATATAGCCTTAATCTGTAATGTCAGTTTACTCAACTGCAACATTTAAATATAACAAATAGTTTACATAAAGAGCTTGCAGATGAACTGTTATTTAATACTGATACTGACAAGACAAAAATGTTCCTTGCAGAAAGCGGTAGCTGTCTTGCCAACTCTTAGAACCTGTCCAGAAGGAGGTGGATAATTAACTAACTTGTTAACCAAGTCATTAATGCAAGTGAAAAGATGTCATTCTGGCTGTTGAATATATATAGTGCAAAGGAGTACTGTGCTTTTAGGATATGACGGCTGTGGTAGGTTTTGCAGGGGCTCTAAGGGAAATGAAGCAAAATGTAAGCGTATTACTAAAGCAAAACTTTCACTGGTGCCAATACTCAGAATCAGATGAACACTTGAGTCTGATTAATCTGTAATGAAAATATTTGCGTGCATTAGGACATCTGTATTTCAAAATTGCAGCCTTGCAGATTCATACAGAAACTTTCAGCCTTGACTCGGATCATAAAACTATAATTTTAATTTTCTTATGCTACATTGTTTTTAATTCAGTTGTGTAGTGCATTTTTTCTAATTGTGGCCAGTATGCAAAGAGTACATAGAATTTGCATAGTGTGAGACAAAAATATTTTGTGGACATAAATAATGGTGGACATTATTAAATGGTGGACAAAAATAAAAGTGGACATACTATGAAAATCTTGGCTGTAATGAATTTTGTAATTTTGARGTAGTACAACCTTGCTGGAGCCACAGTCCATCTGGCTGTGGCTCATAGTATGTTTTCTCTTGAGCCTTGTTGGGTATGTACTTAAGAGCACATATTTACAATATTGCCTATATGGACTGAAGTGTTTTACTCTGATTTTGAGGGTTGATTTCACAAATAATTTCATTTCAACAGCTATAGTTTCTAATGAACAATTTTTGTTTGAGAGGGAAAATGTTCCTCTTTACGTTTGAGCATAAAAAAGCTTGAAAGTCTTTCCATCTTTCTTTTATTTCTATGGATTATAGCTGGACTTCCTTGTTTTTGTGGACCCATGGAGGAGCTAAGCTCTGCAACGAATGATCTAAGATTTAATGAGGCCTTTGACTAAAATCTTTGTCTTAAACCAACAAAGACAAACCCTTAATGCGATTATAACATAGTTATTTTTTACTTAATGTTCTAGAAGAGCCAGTGGTAATTAAATGTGTTCTGCCAAACTGTAGTTTCCAACACAAGTATGAGATTTTTACATAACCTGATAAATGGCTATTTTTCCTTTTGAACAAGCCATCAAAAACATTTTCCTTCTTTCTGCGAAAGACTTCCCAGCCAAATTAGAGCAAAGCCAAACAGATCATGTGCTTAGCAGTGTTATTAGTAGAAACTATTTTAACAGTTGCAGATTTAAATTTTATTTCCTTGTCCTGAAGCCAGTTACTATTGTTGAGTAATTTGGAACTTTTCTTTTCTGATTGAAGCTTAAGTTATCGGTTTGTGGTAGTTGTAGTATAGAGCAGTGAACATTAATTTTCATGACAGTTGGGTTTGTTTGTCAATTTTTCTCTTTCAAGCGAGTGGCATTTTCCAGAGTGACTCACTTTGGGGAAAGAAAAATACTATTAACAAGAAAAGAATGTGACACCTAGGAATAGACATCCTGGTGAAAAGAATGGATTTCCATTATTGAAAAATAAATTTCTGTGTTACATGGAAATTCAATTATTATCCTTATAGGAAAGTGTGAATTTTTGCTTGCTTCTCAGTAATCTGATTTTTATTTGGATTTTGAATTTGCCCCAAGTCCAGAGCCACGCTGCTGCCAAGCTATGTCAGTCTGGTTGATGGCTGTAACTGTCACAGGTGGGGCGACATGGCTCAGACCTAAGTGACGTGCTGCTTTTTTGCATGCTCAGCTGCTGACTGGGAGGGCGCAGCCACGTTAGGATAGGCTTAATGACAAAGCTTCGCCCTGATCATTCTGCCCCCTCCCTTACTGTGGGTGAAGGGCTGGAGCAAGTGGGAAGAAATGGCATTTTGCTGGTGTCTGCTGTGCTGAGGATGCTTTGCTGATGACAGTGTAATATGAGAATCATAGAATCATAGAATCGTTTAGGTTGGAAAAGACCCTTAAGATCATCCAGTCCAACCGTTAACCTAACACTGCCAAGTCCACCACTAAACCATGTCCCTAAGCACCACATCTACACGTCTTTTAAATACCTCCAGGGATGGTGACTCAACCACTTCCCTGGGCAGCCTGTTCCAGTGCTTGACAACCCTTTTGGTGAAGACATTTTTCCTAATATCCAATCTAAACCTCCCCTGGTGCAACTTGAGGCCGTTTCCTCTCGTCCAATCACTTGTAACTTGGGAGAAGAGACCGACCCCCACCTCACTACAACCTCCTTTCAGGTAGTTGCAGAGAGCGATAAGGTCTCCCCTGAGCCTCTTCTTCTCCAGGCTAAACAGCCCCAGTTCCCTCAGCCGCTCCTCACAAGACTTGTTCTCTAGACCCTTCACCAGCTTCGTTGCCCTTCTCTGGACACGCTCCAGCACCTCAATGTCCTTCTTGTAGTGAGGGGCCCAAAACTGAACACAGTATTTGAGGTGCGGCCTCRCCAGTGCCAAGTACAGGGGGACAATCACTTCCCTACTCCTGCTGACCACCCTATTTCTGATACAAGGCAGGATGCTCTTGGCCACCTGGGCACACTGCTGGCTCATATTCAGTCGGCTGTTGACCCATACCCCCAGGTCCTTTTCTGCTGGGCAGCTTTCCAGCCACTCTTCCCCAAGCCTGTAGTGTTGCATGGGGTGGTTGTGATCCAAGTGCAGGACCCGGCACTGAGCCTTGTTGAACCTCATAGAATTGGCCTCGGCCCATTGATCCAGCCTATCCAGATCGCTCTGTAGAGCCTTCCTACCCTCGAGCAGATCAACACTCCTGCCCAACTTGGCATTGTCTGCAAACTTACTGAGGGTGCGCTCCATCCCCTCGTCCAGATCGTTGATAAAGATATTAAACAGAACTGGCCCCAATACTGAGCCCTGGTGAACACCACTTGTGACTGGCCGCCAACTGGATTTAACTCCATTCACCACAACTCTTTGAGGCTGGCCGTCCAGCCAGTTTTTTACCCAGTGAAGAGTACGCCCATCCAAGCCATGAGCAGCCAGCTTCTCCAGGAGAATGCTGTGGGAAACGGCGTCAAAGGCTTTACTAAAGTCCAGGTAAACAACATCCACAGCCTTTCCCTCATCCACTAAGTGGGTCACCTTGTCATAGAAGGAGATCAGGTTAGTCAAGCAGGACCTGCCTTTCATAAACCCGTGCTGAGTGGGCCTGATCACCTGGTTGTCCTGTACGTGCTGTGTGATGGCACTCAAGATGATCTGTTCCATAACCTTCCCCAGCACCGAGGTCAGACTGACAGGCCTGTAGTTCCCCAGATCCTTCTTCTGGCCCTTCTTGTAGATGGGCGTCACATTTGCTAACCTCCAAGTCAACTGGGACCTCCCCAGTTAGCCAGGACTGCTGATAAAGGATGGAAAGTGGCTTGGTGAGCACTTCCACCAGCTCCCTCATATGATTCTATGATTCTGTCAGTCTGGATTTAAATCCCTGCCTGTTTAAGCCATGTCTAATTTTTTCATACCACATGTGGAGACTTAGTGAGTTACTATTTTGGCTCCTCAAGATGCTGTTAAAGCAGCTTGGTAGTAGAGAGAGAATAAAGAAACGCATCTATTGGTGGCATCTATATGGTGGCGTTCCCGAAGCTTTCCACAAGAGAAGGTCTTTGAGTCTTACAAGAATAGCTTTAAAGTTGTCCTGATGGTGTAGTCATGATGATCTAGGAAGGGGAGGTTTGTAGAGAGAGGCAATATTTTTCATTAGACCAGTTACTGCAGTTGGAATAACACAGGGATGTATGTGAAGCGTAATACCGTACGTGTGCTACGCAAACCGTCTTCAGATGGCAGAGCTTCCAAGAATTTAACCTTAGGAGAGGGCTTAAAGACTTTGATGTTGGCACCCAAAGGAAGATTTCTCTAACCATTTTACTGGGAACAGTATTGGGATCCTGAAATATAAATTCTGTTACCAGCATCGTAGCTGGAATACAGCTTTATTCATTTAGTCTTTCATCAACAAATATTTGTGTTTAATAAAACTAAGCATTATAAACTTACAGCTGTAGCTCTTTCACTGTGGAATGTAAGAGAAGGACTAGATAGATGAGAGGCTGGAGAGGAAGGCACAGAAGCAAATCCCTTATTTCCCTTCTGGTCCTTTCCATCCTCTGTTTCTGTCCTGTAAGATAGAAGGAATGGGGATGGCGTGGAGCTGAGAAGGCAGAGTAGATGTAGGGAGGAGGGTGACACTCTGATATCTCTTCAACTCAGCTATGATTTGGCTGGCTGACATGAAAGCTCTTGCCTATATGTAAATTACTGTTGTGGACATAAAAATGTTCCTGATGTGAGTGTATATACAAAGAAGCTAATGGTAAACAAACTTCCTTTGTTGGGGTATCATTAGGGGCTTGCTCATGCAAAATGGAGAGCATGTTGGTCTGACAAGCTCTTGCACGTTATTTTTATTTAGCATGTTAAGCAAATGCTTTCATGTTTGGCCTTTCTAGAGAGGTTTCTGGATAGTATTTCTTCCTTTGTGCCAAGCATTGACCTCTTTCCCACTCATTTTGGAGCATTTTGTGAGGTTTGAAGTAGACTGTTGTCGGGGGAACTGCTGCAATTCAATRGACAGATTTTCCTTGGCTGAGATCCAAACCTTGTCTTCCTGTTGTGGATATTAATAATGACAGAGTTGAGACCTTGTCACTCTTCTGCTGAATAGTGTAGGTAATAAATTCGGAAACTAGGTTTCATAAGAGAATTGTGGTCAGGAATAGGACAAGGTTTTCTGTCTAAATGAAAAAATTTCAGAATAAGTCTAACTCTGCAATAATTCCTAATAATTGTTAAAAGACTAAATTTCTTAGCATTCCTGCTAATATTCTGGATTTTTGCTCAGCATTATGAGAATCTGTAGCTGATAAACATACGGACCTGTAGTCTCAGTCTGACTGAACTGAAAATTTTTACTTTCCCATTGGTCTTAGTTCACACAAAACCCTCACATTATGAGATGATTTTATGCTGCAGCTAACATTCAAAATCAATTTAAGTCCATTTATTTCTGCCATGCACATGCATGAGTCTTCCCATTAAACAGTTGTTGTGGGGCTTCAAGTTTTAACATGTGTCTGGGGCAGCGTACAAGTCTTTAAGGCGCCCAGTGGTGAAAGACACATATCAGTAGGCTTTCTCAGGTCAGCTTCAGCTGGCACTTAATAATGAGACTTCAGTAAGGTATTTAAGGTTGGCTTCCCGGATTTATTTTGCACTTCACATATTGTGAAGAGTATATCTAAAATGTGCAGACGTTCATCAGAAACCCCATTCCTAGAACACACAGTGATTATAATGGGATGCACAGGACTGTCAAGAGGATGTTCTGCATCAGCTCGCTCTTTCCACCATGAGACCTGTAATCGCCATCCTGTGTCATTTCTGTCTGTAGCAGGCCATGTCTGCACAAGTGAGATGTCCTGCTGGATGCTCACAGCTGGTGCTGTGGCTGAAGGGTTTCAGGAAGGGGCAGCAGGCACGGCTTACACAGGGGTTTGCTTTTCATTTTCTTTGGGACTTTTGTTTTCTTTTCCTCCTTTCTCTTCTTTTAGAGAATTGGGGAGTGGGAAATTGAAGTCTTGCCTTTCTTTTTATTAAGTGGAGACGTTCTCCTCTTACAATCCTGTTATAACTCCTCCTTCTGCAAAATGCAGATGTGTGTGCCCATCCTTCCTCCGGTTGCTGAGGCTCAGGAGAGGCTGCCTGGGGGACTGCCAGGACCCTCAACTGCCCCATCTAAATAACTGAATTTGCTCTACTCTGCCACTCGGTGTATTGTCAGTACATAAGCCCTGGTTGTACATTAGAGAAATTTAACTGTTAGAAACCCTGTGATGTCTGTCATATAGCTAGGTTTGAACACTTGGGGAAAGGTGGATTTATAAATTCTATTGAGCCTTTAGAACAAGCTAGTTTTAAGCAGATCTGAATTAGGGCTTAAATGAACTAGGACTCTGCAGGCAAGAAACAGCTCTTTCGCAACTGGTTCTTACTGTACCAGTCATGTAATATCTGCCTGAATACATTGCTTTGTGAAGTGAAACTCAAAAGAAGTGGGGAGGATTAGCCAGTAGAATATATGAGAAGTGAATCATTTACTGAGAACCATCTTAGCTATTTTTTCCTCTGTATTCTCAAGGAAAATCCTGTATTATAGTTATTAAGCTTACAAACTTTTATTTTGGACTGGCAAAGGAACATGTCATTTCTTTAAACAAAAGTTTAACTAGAGGCTGCATGCCTGAAGGCTTGTCTTTTTTCCAACTGCATAAGCTGGTCTTACATTACTCTCTGAATACTTTGCTTTTGAAGTTTTTGTGTAAACATATCAGAAGCTATGCAGTTCTTTCTCAAAAGAGAACAGACCCTGAGGACTGCCATTAAACACAGATGACAATGGCAAATTCTAGGATGTGTGGTGTAAAAGCCTTCCTATTGCTCTACATGGTGAAGGACATGTATTTATGGCTTTAAAACTGGATATGGTGCTGATTCTGGGGTGTGGTTATGCAGAGAGGCATCGTGTGCTCGTGCAGCATCCCAGTAGCTTCAGTGGAAATCTTTTGAGATCAGAGCCTCAACTTTCAACTCTTTAGCTTTAGCAAAGGTCCTGAATGCTTGTAGGGAAGAAGGGACGCTTCTTGATGATGCTCTGTAGTTTATAGCGATGAAAGAAATATAGGAGCATTTCATTTTTCCTAGTATACCAGGTGGAGTATGTTTTGGGGTTTTTTGTGGTGGTTTGGTTTGGTTTGGTTTTGGTTTTTTTTTTAAACAATTATGTTGAAAACGATCAGAAAACCACAATTAGAACAAATGTAAAGTCACAATATTTTAGCATTTGAAGAAGGAAGATGGTGTAGCCTTCCACTTATAGACCAGGTATGTCATGTGGTACAACATATCCAGAGCATCTTGATGTCTGGTGGGAACATTGTGATAAAATGTCTCCAGCGACTTTCGGTCCTGAGGCTGTACATGACATGTTTCAGAGGAAAGAGCTTAAAGCTTAAGATGCAATTTCAGAATTTCTTGATATCTAGATATTTAAATAATACTATGAAGAACTTGTATTTCTGTAGTCAACTGCGAATGCTTAGGTCTTTTGTGTTAAGTGCTGTTTCTTACAGAGAAGTGTGGAAAATGGAACAAAACAAGTCTAAAGAAAACAGTTTTACTACACAGAGGACGTAATTATTTTATTTTCCAAGTACGATGTTTGGAACTCCGTTGGGTTTCTGTAGTGCAAGGTCAAGTAAGATACGTTGACGTGCATGACAACTTACCTATACAGGAAACTGTTCTTTTAGAATTTCAGAGGTTCTAAGATATAACAACTGCTATAATAACATGGCTGGAAAACAGAATAGTAATAGGCAATTTCTGAAATGTAATGAGTTTAACAACAAATTGCTTGAAGGGTACTTGCTAGGATATATTAGTAAACTGTTTATGATCTTGCGGGGGGTGGCAATCAGGCACAGCAGCTGGAATGCCTGTGACAGCTCTGATCAACAGAATTTGGCATTGTGCTTCTGAAACCTAGTGACTACCCCAAAAATGATTTGTACAACTGCATGTATCTAACCAGAAACAACACCTGTACTAGGTAATGGAATAAAGATTCCTTTGGGTTGGAAAGTGTCTCCTTGGAGAAAAAGTAGTTGTTGTAAATCTAAAAGTACACTGCTAAAAACACATGTATTCTCTTTATCCAGAGGATTTGCTAGGAAGCTGTATGTTGTGGTGTGGAATATATACTAAATTCTGGCAGGAGGGATTGTTCCCAAACATGCATTTCAAACAGCTGATCAGAGGAAGTGAAGCAGCTGCTTGCAACTCTGTCACCTGCAATCTCCTGGAGGAAAAAGTAAAAATAAAAATTCCTCTTCCTAATAATCCGATGAAGACAACCAGCTAGTTGGCCTGTGCTTACCAAGTTGGGTAATTGGAGATATCAAGTGTTTTGAGCAATGATTTTGGACTTCTTGAGGTTAATACTTGGTTGAGGTTGTATAGGCTTGTTAGACCAAGATATTCTTCTGGCAATGGGAATGAAAGCAAAACCACTCCTTATCCTGCTAAAGTGAGTGCTGCTTTTCCATCTCACAATGCGGAGAGCCAGGACATAGATTGCGTTTCATCCGAACATGCATGTGGCTGACTTCAGAGCTTCTCAGGGCGCTAGTCCAGACTTCTCCTAAAGTCACACCTTCACTGAGGAATCTTAATTCAGTTGAAATTATGGATATTGGAAATAAATTCTGTCCTCAAAAGCTGATAACTTTCTGGGAACAGAAGCAGAATGGTTGCTGTTCGTGGTGAGGCGCTCTGAGTGTTAGTATGTGCACATGAAGGACTTGGTTCAAACATGTGTATGTCTCCATACAGTAAAATAAGTTATCTGTAAGTTTCCTCAATGATCCAGTAGTTTAGTCTCAAGAAAACAAATGGACAGCAACAAATCTGGAGTAGTTTTTTTGGAATTAAAAAAAAACACCAAACATTCATTATGAGAATAATGGCAAGTCTGGGCACTACTCGAAGGAGACACATTCCCATACTTGAATAAATAGGGGACTCCATCGCTACAAAGTCTGACCTTACTTGAGATTATCCATGGGTTTTCCTGTTGCCAAACATGTGGTAGAATGAATCGGATGACTGTAATCAGAAAGCTATCAAGATGACTTTTGTTCAACTTCTTTAAATTATTTTGCCTGTGACGAAGAAGGAAGAGGAGGCAAAGTGTTCTTCCGTTGACATTTTTGGAAGAAGCATTGGTCTTCCAAGGTCTCTCTCAAACAGCTTCCGGAGCATCTGCTCCCAAAATCAAATCTAAGATCTGCATACTGCCACTTCTAGAGGTAGGCCTGCTGTTTAATCTGAATAAGAGTTTGGTGATCATTGAATGGAGTTTGCCAACACGCTTAAACATAATCTCACTTTGTTATGGAGAAATCTTTACTGATTTCAGGCATTTTTTTTCCTCCTTGACTTCCTCTTCTGTTTTTCAGTTTGGGGATTGTTTGTGCTGTCATTTCTATTAAAGGTTAAATTAGGGACTTGCTGTACAACATAGTCTTCAAGGTGTTGTTTGTTGCTTCTAGGTCAGAACAGCCTGGGAGATGGACAGAAGCTATAGAGCCTCTGATTTTTGTAACGGTTGTTCTTGGACAGGAATCACATGTAATCTAGGGTAGAGAACTGCTTATTATGTAAAGGCTTTATGCACTTCTTGAAAGTGCAGCGTTTTACACTTCTGCAATTAAGAAAGTTGTCCTGAAATAGTCTTAGCATAGATGGAAAATGTGCTCATTAGCCACATTCCTATTCTTGCCCAATGTTCTCTCTAATTTTTCTGTAAACTTTTAACTTGGAACGGCTGCTGTCACTACTTTTTTCTTACAATTGCTGTATTGGTTAGAATTACCTATTAGTGAAGATTTATATACATTTTCCCCTTTTTGAGATCTATTTACTTCCCTATCCCGAGTTCTAAAACACTCTGAAGCTTTGCAAAAGTTGTACTGTTTCCCAAACAAACAATTTTTAGCTGCTGTAGCAGTCACAAAACAAAGTCCTGGTGACAGCGCTTGGTGCGAATGAGTGATTTAATTGCAGCATTAAAATGAACAAATGCAGGGAAAACTATTGAGTGTGGCTGGTCTAAGTGCATCTGCCATTTATGCTAGTGCTGCTTCATGAATTGAAAATACATTATGTTTAATACAGGCTCTCCTGGGACTGTGTAAGTTTACTGAATAAGTGCATCAAGTGATATGAAGAAAACAAATAGTAGACTGTAAGAGTCTTGTCTCTTCCTCCACTGTTTTTCTGTTCCCTTGGTGCATTCTGTCTACTTGTAAAAGTCTCTCAGAAATGAAGGTTTAGGTAAACTTATTTTGAACAATATATAGAGAATAAAATCTAATAATTAATTTCTAGATCAGTCAACTAAAATGTTTTAAACGTCGTTCCATGTAGCTTGTCTAATCAGGTTAATGATTTGTCACATAATTTGTAGCTACTTGTGGAATTTTTGTTCTTGCTAAATAGAAAACGTTTATCTTTGCCATTTGGCTTCTTAGTGTTTTCACTGGAAGAAGAAAAAAAAACCCGTGTGTGCTTTTGCAGTTTGTGTATTGGAAAATAATGTGTTCTCAATCACTGTTACAGTGTTTCTCTTCCTGTCTTTTTAATAGCATCTTTTTTTCCCCCCTCTGTGTTTTGCACTCTCTCTCCCCACCACAACCACCACCAGTCTCTTAAAACTCATGGCATGCCCTGATATTTTAAGTCATTTTTAAAGTCATTTCAGCATCTTATCAGTATGTCAAGGACTGGCATATTTGCTAATTGCAGTAGTCAATTCATAAAGCGCATAAACTGCGTAAAAGTTTGCTTCGGCATATATTTAGAGCTCTCCAGTTAATTAATCTTCAATTAAATTTTCACTGTGGTTTGGCACATACTTGGAAAAAGCACAAGGCAACTGCTAAAGATGGAAACCTGAAATACTTGTAATTATTGCACCTTATGTACGAATTAAGCCCTTTGTTGTGTAGAACTGACATTTTCCCTGTCACTTTATCCTCCTTAGGAGGCAGACTTTGAAAAGAGATAATGACTGTATAAATTAAAATTTATAGTTCTGTCTGGTTAGTGTGGGTGTCATGCTAGACATAATTCCTTATGAAGTGTGGTGTCCGTTACGGAAATCGTCATTGTATCCTTTCTCAAGTGTAGGAAGGGATTTTATAATCTGCTAGAATGCCAAATGCTTTTAACTAGAATTGAATGTGGTCCACTCTCCATAAATCATAATCATGCATGCGTGTGGGTGTCTTATCATTAAATTCTTATGTCTGTGTGAGAAGTGTGGGAGGTAATAAAAGCTTGGGACATAATAGTTGATATATTGTACATTTTCTTCTTCAAATTTGTTCTGAATGTATTTTGGAGTCCTTTAATTCACATCTTCCTCAAAGAAATTAATGCTGTGTTTGGTTAAAGGGATATTAATTAAGCAGTACCGTGGTTTGTTTTGTTTTTCTCTTTTGGGCTTGTATGGTGATTAAAAACTAGTTAATGAGGTCCATAGGCTCTGCTCGAGTACGTAAGGCATGTTTACACAAAGTCATACTGATTTTAGGTATTTGAGTTAGAACTGAGGCTTTTACTGCAATAACTACGTCAGGGCATTCCTTATTGTGGAGGCAGGTGTTTCTGTAGCTGCTTATGCTTTTCTTAAATGCATAAACTCAGGCAAGAGAAGCTTGGCTTAGCTGTAATTATATCTACGGTGAGGATTCCTAGGTGTGAAATCGATATGAACAGTAAAAAGTAAAGATGTGCATCGCTTTAGTTAATAGAGCTGAAGCTCTGTAGTCCAGATACAGATGAATGCTGAGAATCAACACTCGATGTGGATATTGAGTCTTGTGGGACAATCTGAAAATGCCCCATGTCTTAAAAAAGAAATTATATAGTTCTGAACTTTTGTCTGGCATGCTATTGCAGCGGTGCTAGCCAGCTGTAGAAATGGTGCTGGTATAGCTACAGCAGTCGGATGGCTGGAGCAAAAGTAAATTGTGCTTGGCCAACTGCGTTGCCTTTGCAATGGTAAAATGACAAAGCTTGTGGATGAGGGGAGAGTGGTTGAAGTTGCCTACCTGGCTTTACTGAGGCTTGTGACGGTCTCCCGTAGCATCTTTGAATGGGGTGTTACGGTCTACTGGTGGACTACTATGTGGGTGAGACACTGGCTTACAGAGTGGTGGTTTGTCCCCCTTCCACCACTCAGTTATGTTTCTGTCTCCCACCGTCAGAACATGTAAACATTTTCCAGTGTTTTCACTTTGACCAGCCTCAAATCGGAGAGGCCTGGGGGAAAGGGTGGTTCTACTCAGAGATCTGAACATTGATCACTTTGCCTTTTGGATGACTGTAAGGTTTGAGCTGACACTTTCAGGGGATTATCCATAATGGTTCTGAGTCTTCTTTCTTAAATCGCAATAGTTAATTTAGAATTTGCTATGACATGTAACTTAAATTTCTTCTTCTGCCATGTGTATATACCTTGCATTTATCACCCTAGCAGTTAGCTGGCGTTCCATCAGGAGATTATTCTGTGACTCTTAGTCACACACTTTAGATTTGATGATCTGCATTAGATTTTTGTATCTTCAGATTTTAACACCTGAGTGCTCTGTTGGTTTCCAAGATACGTATGAAAAATCAGAGGTGTTAGTACCCCAGTTAGCTGTATGGTAATCTACAGATAATCTTCCTTCATTATGCAACTGACCATTTATTCCTTTATTTAGTCCCTGTTAAATCTTATGAATGCTTTTCTTATTCTTTCAGAAGTTTGATTTTTTTCTTTTTTTTTTTTTTTTTAAAAGACAGTCTCTTAGAAATCCAGTTGTAGTGGGTGCAATTCCACATTCGCTTTCAATCCAACAGAAGTATGAGCTGCTGTTGAAAGAAGTTCAAACCACATGCTACTGCTTTTGCCTGCGTCTTTCTGCCTCTGTTTTTTGCTCATATTTGCATTTGTGTGGCCACATGGTGAGCTGTTGTAGAGAATTGAGCTGGCTGAAAATTGTCCTTCCCTTCAACTTGGCTAAAGAAATTAATTTTCCTGTGTGGATACACAAATATTGTTTTGTTTTTGTTTTTCTTTTTTTTTTCCAGAAGGGTACAGAAAGTGGGAAGAAATGTGCAAAGGGAAGGGGCTGCTGGTTTTGGTGGAAGCTATATTAAAAACCCTGTTGACATGCACTCTGTATCAACTAGATTGCTCCTACTCCTGTTCGTTGACTCCTTCAAAAAGTTTTGAAAGATAAACGTGGATAAATGTTAAGCAAATGGGAAGGGTCAGTGCAGCTTTTGTAATAGGTATGGCTTACCTATGTAAGAGCCTGATTTGAATCTTCTCCAAAAGTCATAATTTATCCATGTGTCTCCTGGTTGTAGTCACTGCTCTGCTTATACATTGCCTACAGTGAAGGTATGGAGATGTCGTGTCCTGCATCCAAAGGAGCTCTTCACCGATTGATGTTGCAGTTACCAGTTTATGCTTCTCTATTAACAGACTCACTCTGAGGATTTTATAGTGGAGTTACTTTAGCACTACCAGGTGAGCACTCTGGTCTTGATGACTTGTGGCTATTCTGAATTTCTTCCTAAATCTTCTCCTGACCCTTCATTTGAAGACTATTTCTCCAGAGGCAGCCTCCAATTGAGCCTTAATCTGATTGAAGATGACCTGTTGCCAAAAGAGGCTGAGCGGGGACGCCACAGCAGTTGCTCCTTCCACTGGTCTTGCAACAGATCTGCTGATGGTGTATCCAGAGTGTGTCGGAAAATGCACCCAACGTACTTCATTTAGCTCATCTGCTAGAGCCTGACCTTCTTGGAGTGCTCCCTTAACGCCTCCATCGCTTTTTGGCCTCTCTGAGGAGCTGTCTACTTCAGATTGTTCGAAAAAGCTTTTACTGTTAATTTTTATACCTTTAGCAAGCTGTTCCTAAGTTATTTTTGGCTTGACTCAATGTGGTTTAGCATTGAACTTGCCAAAGCTTATGTACCTTTTTCTTTCCTGATTTGGAAAAGGCTTAATCTTTTTATATTTAATAGTCTCCTTCCTCTGCAGTTGAGTCACGGTGCTTTTTTGTTCTGTTTGGGGCCTCTAATATCTGGTATACATCCTCTCTGAGCCCTTAATGCTGTGACTTTAAGTTGCCTTACTGCCATCTACAAGCAATTCATAAGCTGAGCCTGTTTTCTTAACTGTTTCTTAATCTTTTGGGTAGATGCTGTGTCAACGCTGAACTTGCTAACTATCAAAATTAATTCCATTTTGATAAGATACTTGGAAACGGGAAGAATCCTCTGAAYGTTTTATGGTCAACGGACTTAATTAAGAATGCTTGTGGAAATACCTATGTGGGAGGTTGGTGAGGGTTTTGGTTTTTAGGAAGAAAATCAGATCGTGACCTTGAGCGACGATTTTCCTTGTCCGAAAGAGAAGGGAAAGTAGAATTGTGGGAGGTTTTAGCAGAGTTTACTCTGGAAGGAAAATCTGGGTCAAATTAATTCTGCCAAGAATGGGAGATGTTTTTAGGCACCACAGCAGTTGATGGTTGTTTGATACCCTCTAGTTTTGTGTGTGTGTATGTATTTATATAATAGAAAAACTATATAATATAAATAAAATATAGTAACTATATATAAAATATATAAACATAAATACATTTTTATAATATAAAAATATGTATGACCTAGTACACTATATAAATATGTATTTAGTGTGTGTATATACAAATATATATACCTTGTAGGTATCAAAATACCTAGAGATATAAAAATTAAAATATGCATAAATTTTATATCAGAATGATTTGTTATGTAAATGTAAACAAAGAGAATATGTTATATAAACATAAAATATATGTAAATATATTAAAATAAATATAACTATATAAAATGTAGATAATATAAAAATATAAAAATATGGCTAGAAAAAATTGTTTTGGCTTGCATAATTTTAATTTTGGCTTCAGGTTTATCCATGTAACTCACTGCTGACTTCTGAAGTGAGCCTCAATAGCTTGAATTTATGGAGCTGCTTCTCTCAGCAATTGGCATTCTCAGAATATCTGTCAGCAAATGATCCATTTTTCTATAGATTTATATATTATAGCTATATATTTATGTAATTGTATGTATATATACGTCTACATATATATACCCAATGAATATATAATCTATTCCAATGTATATATAACCCATTCTGACTCTCCTGAATGAGTCAGAGATTTCTTAGGCGATTGGGACACTAGCTTAGGATTTCTCACTGCAGCAGCAGCCGACGGTCCCGTCCCTGACTTGCACCAGCCCGGTGGTGTTTTTGTTTCCCGAAGCAGTAATTGGGAGGCTGGGTAGTTTACTACTTGTTAATAATTGTTCTTTGGTCCAGATTCAGGAATCGCTTATAAAGCTAAGGATTGTTTCCAGAAATATTATTTCACTCCCTGCCTCCATGGGAAACTGTAATTATGAGAGTAGTTTTGGTAAAGCCAGTGAAATTGTTCTTGCGCTCAAGTACCTTGCTGAGCTGGRATCTCGGGGGAGATGATAAATGGATATTGTCCAGTGCCTTAACGAGACCAAACAGCGCACGTTCAGGCCAAGGGCATTGAGAGGTAAATGCTCTTAAGTAGAAAATTCTCATTTTTACAGATAGGGGAAATAGAGGAAATAACATGCTTGCAGCTTGACTAAAATTATACAATGGGTTGACATTACAACTAGGAATAAAATTCCAGTGTCCTGATCTTTATCCTCATGGTCTAACTGCTAGGCCTTGCTTCAAGGTTAATAAAACACGCTGTTTGCATGTGATAACTTGTGTAAGATTCACACTTAACTAACAATTTCAGATTATTTTATAAGATGCATATACAGCCTATATGTGTCTCTTCCGTGTGGTCTTGCTAATCGTAATTCTTTGTTTTGCTAAGTGGAGTTTAGGACGTAGGCAATCGATACCCATTTTTCCCTTCTGTTGAAGCGTGTCGTCAGTATTCCTGAAGAACCCCCGTAATAAGGTAATCAATGTGAAACACTGTCAGATCAACTATAATTTTGATAGATACAAGTACCATTGAATATTTTAGTATAGGAGTATTTAAGTTCATGGAGCCTGAAACCGTGTGTTAAAAGCAATGGTGTCATCAGCCCACCTCAATAAGGGCGATTATGGGAGGTAAGAGAGCAGCTGAGCAGGGGAAGAGCGGGAAGGGGAGCTCGGCTGGCTGTCCAGGCAGTCGGGATGCTGTCGTGCCCAGGCTCCAAGGCAGCCCAGAGCCATGGGCCAGCCTTGCCAGTGCCAGCCCTGGGCAGGGGTCGGTCGCAAGGTCCTGCTGTCAGCTCTCTGTGCTGTGGCTTGCGGGAGAGCGTACGTACCATACAGCTTGGCAGCATTTGTGATTTTGCATAAAGTTAGCTGAGTAATGGTTATGCGAATATGGAGTGAATGTTGGGGATAGCGGAAATGTTTTTATGAAAAGTATTACAATAGTTGAATTATCTACTCAAAAACAGGTAGCCTAAACAGGATCTGCACAGGTGGCAGCTGCTGATGCTGAAGGCCTACAAAGCTTGTATACAACGTAGGGCTTGCTTGGTTAGGTAGGGCTTGCTTGGTTAAGTAGGGCTTGCCAAATAGTTTCAGCAGGAGAGAGAGCTACGTGAAAATCTGGAGCACTTTTCAAAAGCGAGTGTAGTAGCCCTGGAGGCAGTGGTGCCGAGTGTCACCCTCAAGGGCAGTCCTGCTGCTCAAATTGGCTTTTTTAACACGTAGGTTGGTCTTATACAGAATGAGAATTGCATTGTAGGTTATATTAAAAAGTTATATTAACGTCTCTTTCCCAAGCATGGGCATAGACCTATTGTAGATGATAGCAGAGAAGGCAGTCATGGGTAGTTCTCAGTATTTCCTAATTGTGCTCCCAGAGAGCAAACGCTTTACTCTTTATGGCTTGGCACTATTGCAAAATCTTTATGAACAGGAAAAGCCTAAAGGAATCCCTTGCCCTGTGCTAAAACTTTTTTGGGTACTGAAGATGAAACATTTTGGAACTGAACATGCATGCTAGAGACAAAATAAAGCGCCTCTAAATGTAACTTCTCGTGTTGGGATAAATGCAAATCTTTGTGTAATTCATGCCATAAGGTAGGTTAATAACAACTGGCAAATCAGTATTTGGAACCAAAACTTTCTTAATACATTATATGTAATTTTAGTCTTTAATAGTAAAGTTGATGAGTGTTAGCACATGTTTCTATTTAATTTCAATGTTAACTATCAATTTTTGTTGGAGAAAATATCTCTTTATAAAAAAGTGTGTATATACAGGCAGAGTTAGTAATACTTAGTCAGCCTTTTTCTCCCCCCATAGTGTTGTATTTTTGTAGTCAGCAAATTTGATATACCAAAACCTTTCCCAACACCATTCCCTCCACGCTGGCCATCTACCCAAAAGGCAAGCAACTTAATAGGTATTAGATGCATAAGAGGACTTCAAATAGGATATCGTGTATTGCAGCTCCATTTTGTTGGTTTCAATCCAACCGTGGTGTCTGGTGACAAAAACTTGTTACCATCTGATGCCTCTGGAGTTGATGTCAGTTCAGAGACCAAAGCCAAAGGGCAGGTGCTAACATAAAACAGCTCATCAACATTGTCAGTAATTTATGTCTCGCTCTGAAGGGTGAGCAGGGAGACCGGATTCTTTCAGCTGAGGTGGCATTTTCCGCTAGTCAAGATAATGAAAAATTTTGCCCTGGTTTGCCTGTGGTACGCTTGTTCTAGGCATAGGACTTCATTCTTCAGGACTGCCATTTTTCTCAATGCTTTATCATTAAAAGTACCATTTTAATAATGTTCATGGCTGGAGCTGGTATTGATACCTGTAGATAAGCCTATATAGTGCTTGCTGTAGTGAAATCCAATTTTCAATTGCTCATAATTAAAGGTCCCTTCCAACCCAAACTATTCTATGATTCTGTAATTTTTTTTTTCAAACTTCAGTTGTTTGTGATGAAACTTTTCATGCTGAGTATCTTCCTTAGACTGATGATTTTTTTTTTTTTTTAATTTTTTTTTTCTGGCACTGCTTTAATTGAAAACAGTTCTTCTGTTTCTGAGAATGAGGTTAGGGAAAAATGTTATTTAACCAATGCTGAATTCTTACATCTGTTTTATTGAGGAGTTTTAGAGCCTTCATGCCTTGGAACAGGCTCTTGAGATTTGGGAAGGGGGGCTTAGGGGAGTGAAGCCGTGGACAAAGATGTGCCATTTGCAATCCCTCTTAAAGTTTACTAAATCTGGCCAAGTTACAAAGTCCTGAGAATTGCCGTTTGCATACGTTGAGCAGAAACTTGTTGAAAAACTGGCAGCAAAATTGTCTGAATGTTGAGTTTTCATGAAGTGTGTTCCACGGAGCATCATGCCAACGAGGCTTGGGATGCAGCACCCCTCGTGAAGTCTGTGAGCCTGTTCCAGGATGCGAGGGGGACTTTGCCTGCAGTTGCTTCATCCAGTTGCTGGTGGACCAGGTTTCAAGCAAGAGAATTAACACTCGGGGAGTTTGTTGTCCTTGGTACAGCAGGTAGTGTAGAGAAGAAAGTTACCTCACTGCATTACAAAATGTTACGGCTTAGAGCAAAAATAGGGACAGGCTGGGGTGGATTAAAAACCAATGTGCCCGTTGCATGTGTGCATCAGGGAGAGGTGGCAGGGTCCAAGAAGCGTGAGCAAATCTTCTCAGGAATACGGGTGGCAGCCAAAGCACTCCCAAACTGTGTAGCAGTGAGTTTTCCAAATGTACTTAAACTTGGAGTTTTATTTGGTTGCTTTTAAGTGCTCTCTTGAAGGCTCTGGTAGAGAAGCTGGTTGGAACTGCTGCAGGTACCAGTGCTCAGGTGCTTCACAAGTTTGTGAAGTGTGAGTAAAACTTAGGCCTAGCAGGGAGGCAGCAGATCTGTGATGACTTTGCTGTGCTAGCTATTCCTTCTTAGTTTTGTATGGGACCGGAAACAGGAGACTGGGATCTTTATCTGGCATATGTGCAGCAGGCTGGGGGAAGGAGCAATCAGGCATTTATTTCAATAGAAGGAAGGGCATGAAGAGGCTGGGGAAGATGCTGAGGTTTAGCTGTCGAGATGTAGTTTAGTGATGGGATGGAGGGAATAATGAAAACTGGGACCAGGAGGAGAGGTGCATCCTCACAGAGTCAGGTCCAGCAGGTCTGTTAATCAGTCCAGTCGTGATTCAGGCAGTGAATTCACCCCTTACCTCGTCCTGCTCCATCGCAATTGCCTAGTTCTTGCCTGGTTAAAAACAGGTAGAGAGGTGTTGAGTTTTGCTGTGGTAAAGCTGACCCTTGTTGTTTCCTGAATACTGGACTTGAACAGAAGTCTGGATTTGACCCCTCGAGTGGTGGCAAGAATGAGCTCTGAAGTCCTCCAACAAGGGATATGTCTTGTTGTGATACTTGCCATGGAAACTGAGCTGCATACATTCAACAAGTAAGGGAACAGAAAGATCAAAATTATCTTGTATTTTAGGCAACGTAAGTCCAGAAAAAAATTAGTTCTCCCTTGCCTCTTTGCAATTTGGTGTTTGTTTTTTTTT
>JAYKAV010003432.1:210179-228998 GCA_035582835.1 Phoebastria nigripes | reverse complement strand
TTTTTTTTTTTTTTGATGTTAGGCAGATCGTTTTAGAGGGAGACTTTCCCAGGAGCCACTTGCTCATGTTCTCATGTCTCACTTAGGAAACGGGTTCATTTTGAATTGAGTGCCTGCAGTCACAACAAGTCAACAGGAGCGGAGCGGTGTGTTAAACTTGCTAAGTGATACAAAATTCTAACTGCTCTGGAAAACTCAGTTGTTGGATGCCTTGATGTGTCTAGCAACATTACAGGTCACTTCTGTCAATGGCAGTCTGAATTTCTTGTTCCACTCTATGTAGGGATGAAGTTCTTCTGAGGGTACTGCTTCAAAAGCATTAGTTAATATTGGTACCCTGATTAGCACTATTTAAAAATAATACTGGAATCCAAGAAATAAAAGATTGGTGGTAAAAAGGAAAATTTGAGTGCTCTCATTTATGATAGGATCATCTAAGGCATAGAAAATATGGATGCCTGTGAGTAAGTGTTTTGGTATCATCTGCATAAACAAGAGAAGGGAACTGAGGCACAGCATGGACAACCATGATTTTTGCAGTTGCCTGAAATTGTGAACATCTGTGTCACTTGTGTATCTTGTGGTTCATGATTGGAACAGATTGACGTTGCAGTAGGAGAAGAATGAGAAAGTGTTACAAACTTTTATAACCGCTTGTTTCAGTAACTGAACAGCACATTTTTAAGATAGGTCTTGCATTGTGTTTGAAGTGCAGCAAAGCCCGTTTGCATGGAATACCAGCAAATTGCCCATAGGAGAAGCCCTTGGAGAAAATCTGCACTTTATGTGTGCGTTACAAATGTGTATTTATAAATGATGAGTACTTTGTGATTCTGCCTTACTTATATGTTTATAGTTGATATAATATACATTTGATAATTTATATAAATAGATGATATTTTATAATTTATATGAATAAATGTTATGATTATATAAAATATCATTTATATATGCATACATAAAACCCAAAATGTATCTATCTACATTAAAAAAAAACATTAAAGTAATATTTGGCCCTTTTGCTATGGAGAGGAATTCATGCTGGCAGCCCTGTTCTGTTAAGTGGGCTTTAAAAGGTTTCTCTTCCCTCTCTCTGAAAGGGAGGTTAATCAAGGTGTGCATAAATTTGTGATAACCAATACTTGCAATTCTCCGAGTGCTCAGTAAACCAAAAATAATTTGAGGACAAGGTTATCAGGGTAAATCCAGAGAGTATTCTGCAGTATGCTAGGAGCTATTTAAAAACTTTTGGCTGCAACTCTCCAGTAAATAGCAATCAGACTTCCAGAAATATCTGGCAGTCAGCAGCTCCAGTTGTTCTTGTGGTTCATACTTCATGTTCTACCAAGATCATCACCTGAAGATCTAAAAACCTCTTCTGCAGTGCATATATGGGAGAGAGTTTCTCCTGGAAATGTCTGTATGTGATGTATGGAGCACTTTTGGACACCTGACCCTTGAAAGACTTCTCACTTTTAATTTTCCAGAGTTTTGTTATATTCAGAATACTGTCTTACCATTACGCCATGTCCAAACTTACAACACTGGTCACTTCTCCTAGTAAATCGTTTCTCTGCCCACTGTTGATGTGGCTGCATAGGTGTTACTGTCTAGGGTAGCGTGAGTGTGATCGTTGTGGACTTTTTTCCAAGAAGAATCACACATTACTCTGACTACTGTCATTGTCAAAATATTCAAGCTGTTTATAGCTAGACCAGTATCATAAATTCACCTTGATGGATTACACTATACATTCCTTAATCATTCTTATCTATTATATAGTATACTAAACGTATGCATCTTAAAATCATTTCCAACAATCCTGTGCACCTGACTTTAAAGCTGTTGAGGGTAGAGGGAGGAATGAATGTGAAAGTATAAGATCRGATATCAGTGTCACTACCTCTCGTTTTTCTTCTTGAAAAATTTATTTTGTACTTCTGAAAACTTTTTTTGTTGCTTGTCTTCCTTCTCCCTTAATGCCATTTTAAACGTGTAGGATTGGAAGGGGATTCTTTTTTTCCGTTTTATAAATGAAGAATTAGTTTGAAAAGAAAATAAGAGATTCTGGAATCCTATGGAACTATTTATGTGTGAGGACCATGAGGACAGTTGAGCAGTGGAGCAGGCTGCCAAGGGAGGTTGTACCATCTCCATCCTTGGAAGTCTCCAAGACTCAGCTGGATGAAGCCCTGAGCAACCTGCTGTGACCCCATAGCTGCCCCTGCTTGAAGCAGGAGGTTGGGCCAAAGACCTCCTGAGGTCCCTTCCAGCCTGAATCATCCTGCGATCTTATGCTCTGAAAAATTATTTCTTCCTCTCTACTCAACTTTTAAAACTTATCTGTCTTTTCCGKCCTCTTCATCTGGTTTCTTTGAGCCATCGGTTTGGTCCTGGTAGTGTTTTTCTTCAGTGGACTAGCTTGATCATTTTGTTGTCAAAATCAATGCTGCAAATAAATGTTGCTCTCACTTTGCCAAGATATTTTTTGAACATGTTTCCATGTTTGTTTCCATCCCCAATTTTGTCTGATTGTGTTGACAAAAAATGTTGCTGAAAATCCTACTGTCAGTGGGATTATACACATTCACTGTGCTCCCTCCCATTCTGACCACAACAATAAAGTACCAGGACGGTACCCTGGGCAAAAGCCAGAAGAGTTTTCTACTTTAAAAAAAAAAACCCAAAATAAAAGAAAAACAAAAAAAGGACCAAAAAAACAACCAAACCCACCCACCGGGGCGGGGGGGGGGGGGGRAAAAAAAAAAAAAAAAAAAACAAACCCCCAAAAAAACCCCAAACAACCAAAAAAACCCCCAACACCAAAAAAGCCCAAAAAACCCAACACCCAGCAACTCCTTTTTAATGTCTCACTATGTGAGTTTGTTGGCTTGAGGTTTGCTGTTCCAAGGCTGATAGCTGATTGAGTCAGACAGTTGTTGTAAAATCGAATCCAACTCTGGGTGGATTGCTGTTTTTCCCACATTTCTCATAGGTTTTCCTCCCTCTCACCCTCTTCTTTTCTAGCTTGCACTTAGTTTCCCAGGTTTCAAATAGTCATAATACTGTGGTATTGTGTTCTTATATAATACCATAAAATCTTTTTTTTTAATATTGTGGTCACATTTGCAGCTTCAGTTATACTGGACAGTCTTCAAATTTTCAGCAGAATATTGTTCCATCTCAGAAATTGTATTGCTTATGTCCAGAGGAGTTGAAGTAGGTGTTTCCAGCAATAGGCCAGGAGTGGAGCTAATAAAAATGTGAAGATTTCCTTCCTTGTTTAAGATGTTCCCTTTCTATAGTTTTTTTGAATATATTTCTTGAAGTGAATGAATGGTTTATTTAGAGTTATTTCCAGCTTTATTTGGCAACTTTATAGCCTTTTGATTCAGGAATGTGGTATGTAATTTGCTTTACTTAATTCTTCAAGGTGTCTGTCACCAGGTATGTCTACTACTCAGATTTGTGTTACAGATATCAAAAACGTCTTCAGAGGTTTCYGGATAACAAAGCTATCCCGTTCTTCAGCATCTGTATGCAAGTAAGAGAAGTAGACCCCATCTGGAAATCTTAAGTGTATAACTTCATTGAGACAATTTAAAGGTGTTTATAAATGTTTCTGTAGTTTTTCAGATGAAATAGGGGGTTTTTTGGTGTCTTTATACATTCCTGATACATCTGTGGTGTCAAAAGCTTGATGGGAATGCAGCCCTGTAACTGAGCTTCAAACTCCTGGGAAAAGGTGGTCTTCTCCTTATTTCGAAGTTCAAACCAAAAAAGAGTTAGGCAATCTAATGGCAAAGATGGGGCTCCTGCCCTGAAAACAGCCTGTATCTTTTTAGATGTCACAGTAAGAGAACTCCTGAGATCTAGAGATAAAAAAGAGGATAAATAGTTTAAAATGAAATAAACACTATTTTTGCAGTGAATTGAGGAATATGCTTGTTTGTTATAGTAAATCTATGCAGTTTAGTATTTGTAATCTTTTTCAGTGCAGCGATGTTTGAGAGGTCACGCAAAGTGTTGGAGCTGGGATTAATTGCAGGAAGCAAAGTGGAAAAGACTTTCAAAGAAAGGAAAGAAAAATCCGTGTATACAATTTGGCTAGGCAACAGAGGAGACATGACTGTGCCTTTTATTTAAAGGCTGTAAACACTGAACTGGGGAAGAAAAGTTTTATGGTATTACATAGAACCACTTATAGAAATAAGTAGATGAAGTTGAACAAAGTAATGCTTAGGCTGAATATTAGGAAAAAAATCTTAACATTGAGGTTTATTAGATTATGGAACACTCTTCCCAAAGGATGTGGTTCAAGCTCCATTACTAGTCCCTTAAAATTAGACTGGATAGAATAACAAAATGTGCTGGAGGGAACACTGTTGCATGGGTAGGGGATGAACACAGTTACCTAATAGGTCTTTGCATTTCACTTGCTTCCATGATTCATTTCCTGAAAAACTGCTCCAGAATGTGTTAATGACATCACAGCCCCGGCCTCCTCGGACACGTTGGTGCTGCTCGGTGCTGTGGCTTTCGGAGAGTTACTTTGGAGATTTGCTGGGCTGTCTCCTTTCCAGTGGCTCCTATAGCTCAGCCGTTCCCCGCAGCTTTCCTGTTCTGCTGCAGCATTGCTGGGAGCAATGGGGACAGGCAAAAATCAGGTGCATTTTAAAAATAGAGATACACACACACAGACTGGGCTATTCCTGGAGAGGCTGTGATCAGGAGCGGGGCAGGCAGCAGAATTTGTGTTGCAGAGCTTGGCTTCACAGAAATGACTATCTTCTGCTGTTCTTGGCAATAGGATGAAATACTTGTCTCCTTTAGAAATAGTATTATTAGGTGTGAAAAACTTCAAACAAATAAGTCATACTCAGGCATGTTTTTCAATGAGCCAGTGTTAGTGGTTCTGTAACACTCATTTGATGAGAAGAAAATAACTTGGTTTTAAAACATGTCTTCTAGCATGGTTTTTAAATACATTTTTAAAATGTCATTAAAACATGCTTTTAATCTTTCTATAGAAATGCAGTCGCTTTTCTACAGTATTTAGGAATTAAACGCTGAAAATAAAGTATAATAATAATAAAGCACCAGAAATAAAGCCCATGGCAAGCCACTGTGTAAATTGTTGAGACACGTGTGTCTTTGGCCTTGCACAGCACTTTGGATCTAGGACTAAGTGGTAGCTTGATAGGATTTTAAGCCTAGATGTGCTGTTTCGACTGATCGTGCGTTGACTCTGATATAAGTTCTTTCACCATTCCTATATYCCAAACAGTAAAAGGAGTCAAGACGGACTGGTATATAGCTGTTGTCTCAAAATGCTTACAGCACTGCGCACAAGCTTTTCAATTAAGTATCTCCCACGTGTGAATTCTTGCTGCAGCCTGCTGATGACTTGGAAACCAGCTAGCCTACTAGTATTTAAAATGTGAATTTATTTTGCTAGACTGTGTGTCGCCCAGAAACTATTCATTTSTAGTTGTTTTTAAAATGTCTTTCCTTCTTTGTCACAAGCTAGCTTGGGTTAATTCTGTTAGTCTCATGCCAGACAGTGGAGAGCATGAAAAATATTGCTGAAAATTAAAAATTGTTACTTTTGTCATTTGTATTACCGTGTCAGATATAATATTGCAAAAATCTATCGTTTATAAGAACTTGTGTTGCTGTTGTGTTGCTTTTGCAGCTGCAAAAGTTACTGCAGTATTTAGGACAGCCTTTTTTACGCTTCTGAGTTTTATAATTCCCTTACCTAAAAAATCTACAGGGTAATCAGATCCACTTTTTCAGTCAGAGGTTGTAGTTTGTGTATACATCAGTGTGTTTATGCTCCTTATGAGTTTAACATTGCTTGAGGATGTAACACTTAAGATGCAAGTTTATTAACTACATAAAAATTATTCCGTATTTTCCCCTATTTCAGCTTTGCTAGTTTCTTGCTGTAACGAATCTTCCGAAAACTTGCAATGGGACTTTCCTAAAATTAATGTAGCTGCTGTYTTATAATTTATAGTCTTTTAAGCAAGTATACCCGGTGCTCCTCACAATTAGCAGTTTTAAGTTGCTTAAATAAAGRCCTGAGATGTTAAGGACGTGCTTATTAAGTATAAAATGAATTTGACTTGAGACATTATGTGAACTGCATCTTGATATAGCAGTTGCCTCACTGATCCCACCTCTYCCATTTATGATTCCATGGACCACTTTTTCCTCTCCCATTCATTATCACATAACAACCCTGTGGCAACTTGAGAAATTGCTTACATGGAAAAGTAATCGTAGGAAAGTATTTATGTATTTTTAGCTTTCTTCTAACACAATGTAGCAGCTGGAAACAAGGACAAGAGCCAGCACAACATGAACTGCCAGCTCTCCATGGGCCACCAGAAAGTGTTCATCAGACCACAATGTGAGAACCATTGAATTGACTTAAGAAATGTGACACACATAATAAGCATTAAATAAAAAAACCAACCCTCAAGTTCCCAAAGCTGCTGCTTGAATGTAATAAGAATGAAATAGTAATTGTGATGTTTTTGAATAATATGGTATTCACTGTTTTTGGTGGAGGAAGTACATGATGGTATCAATTAGATGCAATGAAAATCACTTTTGCTTTAGTTCTTCATAGTCTATATTTACTGCTGCCTTAGATGTTGTTGCAGCATTGAACAATCTTCTGGATGCTGAAAGTTTCATAAATAGGAAAGCAGGGTGTGGGGCTAGGACTTGATTTGAACAGATTACTGAAACATAAGTTAGATCTGTGTGGTGGTTTTTTTGTGGTTGGGTTTTCTTTCTGATATTTAATGCTTTTTTTACCGACTTCTCTAGCCTCATCTACTTGTGTTCTTTCCATTTTTGCAACAAGGGAGCAGGATTGTCATTTTGGAAATGTTAAAATGACAGCAAGAGATCAAGAAGATCTTTTGAAGATCTTCATGTCTACTAAAACTCTTACTTCTTCCTTTTCAGTCTCAAAAGCAGCCTGGGGCTGCACCTCAATCGTGTGCACTCTGCAAAATAGTTTCAAAAGCAGTAAAACTCATTGGCRGGATGCTAATGATATATGATAGGAKTTGGGTTGTGTGTATGAGGGAACGAGGAAAGGATCTGCTCTGTTACCAAGCTCCAGTGATGAGAGAAATGAGCATACTCAAAAAGGCTATGCCAGCATTAATTGAAATTTAATGCCTATGTTTAAACTTAATGAAGGATAGGCCGTTCAAAGGAAAACTTGATTGTTGTGGTTTAACCCCAGCTGGCAACTAAGCACCACACAGCTGCTGGCTCACTCCCCCTCAGTGGGATGGGGGAGAGAATCGGAAAAAAGGTAAAATTTGTGGGTTGAGATAAAGACAATTTAATAGGACAGAAAAGGAAGGGGAAATAATAACAATGATAGAAGAATATACAAAACAAGTGATGCACAATGCAATTGCTCACTACCCGCTGACCGATGCCCAGCCAGTCCCCGAGCAGTGGCCGCGTCCCGCCCCTGCCAACTCCCCCGTGTTTTTTTGTTCAGCATGACGTCATATGGTATGGAATATCCCTTTGGCTGGTTTGGGTCAGCTGTCCTGGCTGTGTCCCTTCCCAKCTTCTTGTGCACCTCCAACCTCCTCGCTGGTGGGACAGTATGAGAAGCTGAAATGTCCTTGACTTAGTGTAAGCACTGCTCAGCAACAACGAAAACATCAGTGTGTTATCAACATTATTCTCATCCTAAATCCGAAACACAGTACTATACTAGCTACTAGGAAGAAAATTAACTCTATCCCAGCCAAAACCAGGACAGTATCCACCCCTTATTTTACACCATCTATGTCATGCCCAGGTCCCACACTTTCCAATACATCCCAACTAATGACCATCACCTTTCCTGTCTTTTGATATATACACCCAGATATCGTTCCCTTAGTCTATGGGCCATCCCTCTAAAATGTCTGTTGAGTTCGTTTAGTCCATGACTTTGGGTTCCATGTGTCGTAACAGTCYGTCAGAGCAGGAGAGATGGTGTGTGGTGCTGGATTGTTGCATGCTGAAGCCAGTTCTGGTTCCATCACCGCTGCGCTTGTCTGGTTCTATCTTTGCTGCACTTTGCTCAGTTTCATCAAAATTCATTCTTCATTAATCTGGGTGATTCTTACTGTAATACCGTTGATATGGCATATAGCAACCATAGTAGTGATGATATACAGTATTATGTAGCAATTAACGTCATACAAATGAGTTCATTGGCTATTCTCAACCGGGACATTGATGAAGTTCAATTATTAATATGATTGCATTTCGCAACTGCTATTAAATAAAAATTTAAAAAAATTCTCTTTTTCCCAGAAAGATACTTTGAAATAAGTAACACCAATTTCCTCTGCATTAATGTAATACTCTTTCCAGGAAGAGAGCTCAGAGGGTTTATCTTCCAAGCCTTTACATTCAAGGTTGGAAAGTGAGTAAGAGGTGTTTTGTGGAAGAATTACAACTGGTTTAATAAATATCCCAAGAAAGCTCACAAATCAATTACAGCTCACAGTTTGTTGATATACTAACTTGAAATCATGGTATGCGGTGCTAGAAGTTCAGTTGGCTATAAATTTCAATGCTTTGTAATGACTAAATTTTTAAAGTACCCTCTGCGCTCCTACCTGTCTTTTGGTTTTAAAACGTCTTTAAAATCAAGCTCTTAAAATTTTGCGTAGTTACATGAAAGTAAATAAGTGCATTTCAGCTGTTCTCCAAGTAGGTACAAGCATCAACCTTATTTGTATCTTCTTGTTGTGTAAGAGAGAGCCGAGCGTTAGGCTGAGATTTCTGGAGAATTGTGTTTACATTAAATAACAGTCTGGTGAAGGAAAGTTCTTTTTTGATGAATGTGTCATAACTTAATTTTGCCATTAAGTGTTGTTCCACAGACTGTCAAACTAGATTAAAATCCTGGGTTTGTTTTCATGGCTATGAACAGTGTTTCTAGCCATCTYACAGAAGACCTCAGATTCTCTATTGCAAAAAACCATACCTTGCTCTTAAGCAAGACCTGCTTTCCTTGCTGTGCCTTGCATAGAATTGTATGAATAGGGGAAAAAAGCAGCTGTGATGGGTAGTTTTGTGGAAGAGAAGGAAAAAATGGATCTGCTCATTCTGTTTTAAAGGTAAAAGCAGTCTGTTCCTTCTCAAAGTATCTGTGTATTTGCCAAAAATAATTGGCAAAATTTTAATATTTCTCTAATTGACAAAAATTCTAGTAATGTGGTTCCATGTGGAATTGAGTCAAGAAATAAAGTTATATTAAAGAATTGCAATTAAAAATAGATTACAAGTATTTTGCAGAAAACAGTAAATTCTATAGATGGAATAAGCGATCCAAATACATAAACGTTGAAGAGACTGTTTTAGGGTTAGGGATTATTAACTTCATYGCTTATGATTAGCACCAGAAAGGTAGTATTTGGTAATGTAGAGCTTTTTCAAGAGTTCATAGAGCTTCAGAAGCACTTTGGGTCATGATGCTATTGCAGGCAATCCGCCCCCTTCATCCTTTTCACAGATCAGTTGTTTAGTTTTGAGAATTGTGGCTCATCTTTGCCGCTGCCCAGAGATATAGAAAGCTTTAAGAAAACTTCTGTAATTTGTATTTCCCTTGGGATATATACTAAAATGACAAGAGAGCAGGGGTAAATGAAATTTAAAGTGAAATTTAAACGTGAAAGAAATCTAAGCACTCTATGTTAAAGTGTCTAGGCAAATTTTATTCCATGCTTTTAATGATGCCAGGCAGCACTAGTACAGTTACAGCTGCCTGTGGCTATGCTATTGGCTTAAACAGAAATTCTAAACATGGGATTTTCTTCCTCTTATTCTGTTTTTTCTGTAATGTTCCGATGAAGCAGAATCTGAAATGTGATTCCGGGCACTTTTTCTGTATCAATGTATATTCATCATAAGTTTAGTTTTCTGTTAACTGTAACTATAGATCTGAAAAGAAGATGGTGAGGAGAGCTTCTAAGGGGTTGCAGCATTACTTTAGTTTTGTTTTATTTGCTAAAAAACTTAAATATAGCTTAATAATTTTGAAATTTACATAAATGTAAAACGAGGTGTGGCAAAGTGGTATTTCAAATATTGTGAACATATAGAATACAACTAGAAACACTGACTACTTATGTCTCTGTCCTCCTAAGCTCTTTATCTGTTTAGCACTTTAATCTGCTGTTAATGATCAGAAACAGTATTTTCCTTAGAAATGTCTCTTAACTTGAGTATATTGGGAGCACCAACCAATACTTAGCACCTAATTTGACATTGCCTTTTGGAWCTGAAAGGAATATTATGAACCCATCAGCATGGGATTGCTTTTCTGGAGGAATATGCTTGCCAACAAGAGACGCAACTTCAGGAGGTTACTTGGGTCATACATCAATGTGCAGATTTCTCTTGCACATAATTACCTCATTCTCCCTGGTGGAAGATTCAATTTACTCGCCAGTATTTTGGCCGTATCCCTCTTTTCCTAACTATTGAGGAAAGGTGTAGTAATGGCAGATGCCAGCCACAGAAGGGTGGGGTCGTGGAAAATTAAAAATGCTGGCTTAGCTGAGAACTACACTAAACTTTTACTTTAAGGGAGGAAGTGTGCTGAATTTGAATTAATTTAACAAGTGATGATAACTATATATTTATTTCCTTTTTTTTTCTTAAGAATTTCTTTGCATGTTACATATCTGAATAACTCGTGAGTTTAAAAGCTAACTTCATGGTCAGCATTTTTATTCAGCTTCGTTCTGATTTAAGGACAGTGGATCAAAAACGCAGTGATAAAGGATTATTAATGTAACATGAAATTTTTGCTAAGAAGGCTGTAATTATAGTGCTTTTTATTATAAGAACTCCTTCAAGCTGCTTAACACTGAATGGCATTAGTTCCCTTGCCCTTCACATGGCAGTAATTGCCTTGCAATTGTGTTGATGAAGGGAACGTTGGTTTATTACAAAATCTGACTACATAATTACATTTGAAGAAAAATACTCTTTGACTGGTTTGAAATTTTGTAGGGCTAAGAGTACTTCAGATTCTTTTAATTGGTTATACTATACTTATGTTTTGCATTCAAACGACTTACAGGTTTTTGTCCTGTGCACCTTGAATCTCACAGACTAGAAGATTGAAAACTAAACTTCCTTAATTTTTCTGTCTTCTTTAAGGAAGTGTGTTGTAATTAATTTTTAATTTAGGCATTAATAAAAAAAGGAAATAAGAATTTGGGGGGTCTTTTTAAAGTTAAGATTATTTCTTACTGTTATGCTGTATAATTCAAGACTTTGACCTCTTAATGAAATGCTCAGTCTCTGTCATGAAATTTCAAGACACGCTTAAAAAAATTAAGCGCTGAGCAGGCATTTGGGGATGAATATAATCCAATGTGATTGGGAGGGGCTGCTTCTTATCACCTGGGAATGTATCAGGAGCCCAGATGTGATAAAGGTAGAGGCCCAGTGACACTGAAGTTGCCATGTGTCACCATAGCCGTAGGGGGGCAAGTTTTATCCTTTCCCCTGACTTTTTCCCCAGTAATGCTGAGTCTGCAGCCTCTCTGCTTCAGCTTTGGTGCTTTTCTTCTTTTTTCCCCAGTGCAATACAGTCTCATGAGTGCTGGCAAGGAAATAAGGATTTATGGACTTGCTGGAGATCCTAATCGTCCCCTGCTGCCCCTTTTCCCTTCCAGTCTCCTGTTAATCAGTATTTGGGCACGTAGCTGGTCAACTTGGTTCACCAACACTGCTGTAATTAGGAACAGGAATTTCAAATAGAGGAGTTTAGTATTGGAGTTAATTTTTTTAATGCTGTAAGGATTAAATATGAAAATGACTCTGCATTTCAGGCTGAAACATCAAAGTTTAAACAGTATGATAATGAGAGTTTTAATGAGCAGCCTTCAGGTGCAGCCTTAATACTGGAGCTGTACGTGCACCATATATATGCACCTCCATAAAGGGGAGGGTATTCTAATATGCATTCTTACTATAGTTAGGGAGCAAAGAGTTGAGAGTTGGTGTGGAATGGTGAGCTATTTACATTTTTGTACCTAATAAATTTTTGCAGGTCTGAAACGAATGAAGTTTTGGTGCTTTGTTATACATGTATTTTCGAGGCAGTTGTGAGACAACAAAAACTTGCTTACCCAACAGGAATCAATCAGTCTGTTTTTTTGACAGTATCAGCAGTGATTTGCCACTTCAAACTTGTATTTCTTTTTAACTAGATTTTTAACTTCAAACTATTGTAAACAGTTTGTACTTCCGTACCTTTACGTCTTATATGCAGTCTCTTAAAAAGGAATTTCAGAGCAGTGTAAGTACTTGCAACTGGAGTGCTTTTTCAAGTTGTTTCATCTTCTGTAGGAATTCAAAAATCTGAGGCTGAGTTTAATAATACCATAAAATTTAAATTTAAATTGCTGGTGGTCCTGTCTTTTTTCCAAGAAGTTTATTATTTGCTACTGTGTTGTCTACCCACGATAATGAGCAATGATGATGGTCTCTACAGGACTCTACTTTAAGCAGTATTAGTTTTTGTTACTGTGTTTTGCCTCAAATATGCTGAGTTTATTAAAATTAGAATACACGAGAAAAATGCTGCGTGGTGGACCAAGTCGGTTTTATTAAAAAGGCAACATGGAAGCTCCTTTTCCTCTCGTAATATGTTAGCATTATCAGGATTGCTACATGAATCCTTCAGCTGGTATCTGCTCTGTGTTTAAGGTTCTCCCCTTCAGACACATGCTTTTATTTCACCTCTCCTAATTTCCTTTTCATATATTCCTGTGACTTAATTTTCTTGAATTTCCAGTAATCTTTCAGTTCCCACCTCTTCATGCCCACTGCTGTGTGACTCCTGAAATTTTCATTTTGAGAAATCAAGTAGCCAGACCTGTCATCTCATTGTACCGGGGTGAATTGTTTCTCYCTCTTCTCTCTACCTGTGTGTCAGGTGCTATCTTTTCCTCTAAAGGAGCTTTGGTCATTAAAATGTGAACAAACATAACATTTTTTGCCTTTTCTCTCTAGCTGGCCTGTGGACGGTCTTCACGCTAGGTGGGGTTGGGAGTAAACCAACGCCGCAGCTGGAGCAGTGCTCCCCTCTGGCTAACCAGAGTCTGCTGCTTCTGCTGGTCTTGGCTAATCTGACCGATGCTCCAGATACGCCGAATCCCTACAGGCAAGCTATTATGTCCTTCAAGAACACGCAAGGTTTGTATCTGTTCTTACTTCTAAGCCTGAACTGATGAAAATGAAGTGTTAAGTTGCTGCGACTACTTAGAGGTTCTCTTTCCAAAACTTGTTTTCCCTCCAGCCAGCCTGTGGAAGAGCAGTAATAGTATATTTTCTTCTGGGAGTTTTGAGGTGGAATTCCTCAGCTGCTGGAACTTAATTGAAGGGGCARGGGGAGAAGGATAATCTTTCCTTCAGACTTGATAAATTTTAGAAAGCTTCATCATTTCATAAAATATAAATAAAACTGACCTATAAGTAGGTCGGTTATCCAAGAGTCTGCAGGAGTCCCCTAAAACTTTGTAGCACTTGGGAAAATCTGTTAAGCTGGAGTCACGTTCCTTAGAGCTAGGAGAAGCAATTGAATTGCTAACTGGATTGATTTGTTAACTGTATTCTTGTATTGCAAATGTGAGGAGAAACTGGTTAATGTGGACACTTTCATGAGACTTGTATGTAGGGAAAGTTTCAGAGTTGTTTCAGTGCTTGCCTGGTTTTTGGGAAGGCTGGTTCCAGTCTGTACATCAGGTAACCGCAGGTGCGATGCTGTACTGACAGTGCCCTGCTGCAGAGGGTCTTGCTTGGGACACAGTAATGCCCTAACACAGCTCGGACTATCTAGGTAGCTCAGCTTGCAGGCAATGTGCTTGTTTTCGTATATACTTCATCCATACACTTAAATCTCTTCAAGTTTTAGCCACTGAGTTTTACCTTTCCTCGGCTTTATGCAGGTTGACAGCATGCACAGGGCTACTCAGCACCGCTCAGCTGCTGCATGATAACCTGTGAAGCCACATCAATACCCCTGAGTTATTCACTTTATTTGGGGGGAGTTTTTATATTTCTTTAACCTGTAAGTTCTTAGCAGGTTGAGCTCTAAATTCATTCACCTTTACCTAGGAAATTTTTTGGGGGTTATTAGGATGGAGGGTTGTTCTCAAGAATTCTTAGTCCTAACGTGCCCCTTTGATTTATTGGATACTGTTTACTAGAAATTGAGATCAAATTCTTGATACAGTTTTGGGGGTTTTTTAAACTAACTGAGAACTTACGAATGCTCTGTTTTGCTTGACTTTGTTTAATGTCATCAATAACTAGTAATGTGTTTCATTGAAAACTGTTATACATGTATCATCACAAAATTTTAAAAGAACTTATTCTATGTCAAAAGTAGCATGAAAAGCCGTATTTTCTCTAGATGTGTACTTAGAGAATGACTTCTTATTTCCTGTAAACTTGTTTTCCACTGGCGATATTCATACAACTGAGCTTAAATTTGATTCCTGTGACCATTCTGAGGGGCTGGTAAGAGGAGAGTGATATGAAAAAGAAAGGCTGGTTACTGTCATAATGGTCTATAGTATGTGACTGTAAAATGAAAACTGGCTTTTTTGTTGAAGTAATTTATATAATTTAATTGGGACAGAACTAATAAAATTCACGATAGTTTTCTTTAGTCTACATGGTCTAGAATAGTTTAATTTTTTTGTTGGTCAGTTTAATGTTCTGTAGAATAATATAGGATATGCTGCTGTTACTGATAAGTTTCTTCTATACTGCTTAGATTTTTTTTTTTTTTACAGTTTTTAAAATATCCTTTAATAAAACCGATAGTGAAGTGCTATAAATATAAGTGGCACAGTTTAAACATCCACAGAAGTGAAGCTTGAAAGTCAATGGACACTCCTCAGCTAAGGAATTGTGGCATCAGGTTGCTGCTTAATAGAGCGTGTTGAATTGATCTGATTTTGCTGTCTACATCCAAATTTTCCCTAGTAAAGAGAAACACTTGCCTGAAGCATGATGTTTTTAAACCAATCGGTCCATAATCATGATCAGTGATTGAAGGGGGCGTGGGGGCAGAAACGGTAGTTCAGAAAAGCCAGGCTTTGGTCTCTCCTCTGCCTGTTGGTACGTCGTTTTGGAGAGAGGCAGGGTTTCCATCGCCGATGGGCTGCGTCTCGCCTCTGTGTGTGCGGCAGTGCCTCCCGACTCCTGCAGAAAGGAGAAGCGTTTGCTCCAGTGCCTCCTGCTGAGTTCAGCTGAATGGCTGGAGCCGTCGCTCCTCGCCCAGGCCAAGAGAAGCAGCGGCACGCCGTCTCCGCCGGGTCCCCAGAAACCCGGTGGGAGCCAAGGCTCCTGTGGGGCTCCTGCAGGTCTTCCAAGCACTTTTGCCTTCCAAATAGGGTGGAGATGTTGTTCAAAATAAGTGACACTACCACGTTCTTCCATATGGAAAGCTATTTAGAAATTTTGCTAAGAATACGGGCTAAAAAGGAAGGGGAAGGCGAGACACCCACATCTCAGTGGGTGTAGGGAGTGTTTGTGTGATCAGTCCCTACCAGTATAGAGATTTCTCCAGCAAAGTGGAAAAGTTTGGTAGGAAACCATGGGAGTACTCATTTAAGAGCCAAATTTGTGTTGGCTCACAGTTGCTGCCCATGGGCACACGTGTGATGATGCTGTTCTCATCGTTTTCCGTGGTGATGGAGTCTATAATATCTGAGAAATCTTCTGGGATTTGGGGAAAAAGAAAGATTTGGATGAAATGCAATAGTTGCTGCCTAGCATGCTGGCTATCGTAATACCACTTGCTTGTAAAATGACTTGTAAAAAAGCAGAGTTTGAAATTTGCGTTGTTTTTTTTCCTTTCTCCTTCTGAGTCTTTTCTTCCTCTCCTTAAAAATCCCTTCTGTCCACAAATCACTGTGCAGGAGTAGTAGCATTGTCACGCTGTTTTATACAGCAGAGCTTTCCTAAGTTAATGCATTTTTAATAATTCAGAAATCTGTAGTCTGTTATTGTGGGAACAAAGGAATTTTAGTTAAATTCTTCAACTTTGGACATCTTGTTTATAGTAATACGGAAATTTTTAAGTCCAGACCTTTAGTATACTTGAGTACCCAAACTGCTATTGTTCCCAGAATATCCTCTTGCCATGAAATTGCTGTAATTTTTCCATACGCATAGCTTGTTTGTGTGCTCAGCAAAGATAGCCTTTGTATTCAGTTGCCAGGATGCTGAAATAAATCAGCTCAAAAAGGCAGACTCGTCCTACTTCATGTGTCATCACGGAAGATGCATGCTTTGAATGGATGTTTTTGAACAGAGCTGGACAGGAGAATACTTTATACACATTTCTGTGCAGCTTTTTGAGAGTTGAGGAATGTACCTGCTCTGCGCTGGAACAAAACCTTGCACTTTCAAAGGTTTTTTGTAAAGAAACCAAAGGCAAAATCTCTGACTTGGGGAGATCTGGAGGCTGAGTAAGGACATGAATCTGGCTTTCTGACATGAGTGTGAGTGCCTTGACTGTCACACTTGCTTTTTCCATTTCCACCGGAAATTCCTAGATGTTAGAGATCTGTGCCGGTGGACGTTTTTGTTGAAACTGGTAAAGCTTCTTGTGAAAAGGTTCTGTGACAGAACAGAAATCTGTTTTATTCTCACTTCCAGCTCTGGCACAGATTATATTGTGAACATGAACAAACTGCTGTTACTTTGAGGGATGTTAGACTATATGACGTGGTGTTTTAAATCACTTGAATTAACCCACTAAACTCCCCACCACACACGCATCTTTAAAGTCCTGACAACACCTATGTTTCACTGAAAATATACTGATAGTCTTGACCTATGCGCATCTGCCCTTCAYGCCAAGAAATGGATAGGAGATACTCCACCTTGATGCCAGTGAACTAAACCTGGAAGTTTGGGGTGCAGGGTTTGGTAACACATGAATCATCAGTATATCGGTTCCAGAGAAGACAGTGTAGCTGCCCTCCTTGCAGCAGCTCCTGGGATTGCCTTCCTTTCTAACAGTGGAAGCCATTTGGACGAACAGAATAGCTTTATGAAAAAAGATGTGTGTCTTGTGCAGATGCAAGGGTCTTACCGGAGCTCATGTGGGAGGACAACCTCAGCTTTTTGGCACAAGTGAAGCTTCCTGAGACCCTATTAAGGTTTATGACCATCGGTGATAAGAGACACGGATGATTTTTGTTTCCTCCTTACTGTGATGTCCATATAAAATATTTCACCAGGAGATTATTTATAAAGTTAACAAATAGCTGGATGGTAAAGGTACTTGTTAAAGATTGTTTTTTTGATTTCTTTATTTCAGATAGCACTGCTTTTTCATCATCAAATCCACACGCTTTCCAGATTAATTTTAACAGTTTATACACAGCTTTGTGTGAGCAGCAGAAATCTGATCAAGCGACTCTTCTTTTATACATGCTTCTGCATCAAAACAGCAACGTACGGACATATGTGTTGGCACGAACGGACATAGAAAATCTTGTAAGTATTGCTCTACTTGCCTTATACTCATCACGAGGGGTTGTTCCTGGAAGCTTGGGTGTCACCAGCTGCCAGCGTCCCCTGTTCTGCGGTGGGGGCAGTAGGTTCTGGCTCACTTATTCACCAGTTCTGGCTCACTTAGTCACTTCTATTTTGTCATCTCAGGAGTATGGTGCTAAACATGTGACTGCAGTAAAAGATAGTACTGGTAAAGCTCCCAGGCTGTCTTTGATTCCCTCTTTCTCAGTGCCACTGTCGGATCCAGGTCAAACCTGCTGACCTCTGGGCATGGTGTAGAGAAACTTCTAGCAGATATCATTCTATTCATTATTTTATTTTTCTTTTTTAGATACTCAGGCCAAAAAGTTACACAAGCTTACTGTGTGTGTATAGGGATAATAGTTAACGAAATGAGCTGTAACTTGACTAATATGCCAAATGTCTTACAGGGTTGACCTGAGGCTGAAACTCCTCAAGGAGCAGCTGACAGATTTTATAGAAATGTAACTGTAGTGACTTTTTAGCTGCTTTAAATAGGATTGTGGTTAATAGTCAATATAACAGACACCTGGTACAGTTTTTGTAGGTTATAAATTAGCTTATGCTCCCCACTACGTTCAGTAATGTCACAAACCACTTTAACAAATCTTACTTATTAAAAAGCATTCTTTTAATAAGATAATGGCTGTCTAGGGGAATTGGTAACGGAATAGAGAACCCTTTCCATTTTAATATTTGAAATCTTGCCAGATAATTAGATCCCTTGCCTGTTTGATGGCAGATATGGAATGAGTTTGGTCTCGGTCCAAGTTCTAGCAGATGTATTGCTAAAATCAGAGTTGATAGACGGCACTGTTGGCAAACTCGGGTGAGATGTTTGATACTGAATTGATTCAAGACTGAACTCCTGTGTAGTCCGCTGCAGATTATCTAGGTGAGGGCTGAGTCATTTTGCATGAATTCTGTGAACAGATTATATTCATATTTAATTTTCTGGGCTGTTAGTATGCGATATGACATGTTTCACAGCTGCTAACCATATCAATTTACTTTATCTTTAGAGAAATAAAGGTTAGGTGTGTGCATTGTTTTATAATTACGACATCTGATATATTGTAAAACTTCCAGAAAAAAACATGACGTGCGTGTGTCAAAACAACTCCGATGCAGGTACTCAGACACTCTGCAATGTGGGATACTTTCATATATTATCACCTATCTTTCCTCCCCCTCAAAAAA
>JAYKAV010003432.1:42106-209947 GCA_035582835.1 Phoebastria nigripes | reverse complement strand
TGCTGTTGCTTTTTGTGATCACTACTGACATGTTACTGACATCTTTGTCCAATCCGCTTGTTTTTAGCGGGCTGGTAGGTAAGGATGAGCAGCAGCCAACTGAGAAGAGCAGTTTTAATTGCTTAGTAATGCAGGCTGAGCCAGACACAGAAAGAATTGGGGGTGGGAGGGTTACTGGACAAAGACATCACGATCTCCTAATTACAACCCTGTGGTGAAAAAGGCTAATTCAGTCTTGGGCTTGTAAATGAGACGAAGGGGCAGGAGTAACGGAGCTGGTTATTTCCTTCCCTATATGGCAACTGCAAGAGGGGTGCTAACATGCTGCATGCTATTCTGGTGGTGTACTACCATACTTCATAAAATATTTACAGGCTATTGAAAAATGGAGAGAGTGTAGAGAAACATTTTTTTTTGCTTTAAAATTAACAACAAAACTGTGAGAGGCTTAGAAAGCTAACGTAGCTCAGTTGGTCAGAAAAGAGCTTGAGAGGCATCAGGATGTGTACGTGCCTTCAGAAGGGGAAAGCCTTGAACAGAAAGGACTCTCCGCTTGCAGAGAGGTGTGATAAGAACTAAAGCCTGGAGGTTGAATCCCACAACTTAGAGATATGGGAGCAAAACAGTTAAGGTAATTAATTCAGAGGCAAAACAGTGGCTATCTTTGAATGAGGGTGGATGACTTTTTGGAGGAATATGGCACAAGTTAGTGGCCTCTTCATACAGAGGCAGTTGGGTGAAGTAGAAGAGTCTGTGCTATATGAGAGATCAGGTCAGGAGTCAGCTGAGTGCTCATCTTAAACTTTTAGGGGTTTTGCAGGTTGTTCCTGTTTCAGTGCACTCAGTGCATCACATTTGCTGTGTTTTCCCCTGTTTTAATACTTCCCGGCTTTGGTGCCCAGGAAGCATCCCTAGCAGATGTTCTGTGACATTTCCTAGGGGTTTTTGAAATGCATCTTTGCTCTTTTGTAACTTCAGTTTCATTTGTAAATTGATTCAGTGTGTTTTTGTTAACTGTTGTAATAGGTAATGTCTCAGGTTGCTTTGTCATTTGTGTATGAAACTACCTCTGTCAGTTATATATAAATACCTTCATCTTCTGTGGTGCTTTATAATGCTTTATCATTAGTAAGGCAATGCATCTTTTTTGCTCTTACAATAACAGTGTGCTTGGTAGAATGAATAGGATGTTTGTGTGTCTTCCATAACTTACAGCATGTCACTTTGTATCATTTTATAAAATAATTGGGTTAAATATGCTGTCAGGGATGTGCACGTCTGGAATTTGGCAATCTTATGGAAAGTACTTGCAAGGATTCTCCAGGAAGTGGTGGGACTGGTGAAATAGGGGTCAACTAGCAAATTTTTTCATAAGCATAGCATCGTGGTCTGTGGATGGGAGAATGTTGAGCCGCCTTCTGTTTGTAAGAGCAGTTAACACCCATATTGCAGGTAAAAATGCCAGTGAGATACCTGCTTGTAAGAAATAAGCTATTTCTGTTGAATATGTTTGCTTTGGCTGCTGAGCTGTGCAGCACTGCTGTATGCTGTACGTTTTGTTGCTGCTTAACATGTCTGGACTGAAATAATGTATGTGATGATGTATTTATATTAACTGATGGTACAGCAATATTTTTTCCTGTGGTATAAATTTGGCTTAAGCGGGTTACTCGTGTGGCTATGCGGTCTTGTATTTTGTTGTATACTAAAGACGAGCTATTTTAAAACTTTTTGCTGGGGAAACTGTTCCTGACCTTGGACTGAATATAGCACCTGCAATTTTCAGTGTCTGTTTTTACCATCCCCTGTTTTGGGGATTAAAAGTAACTTTTTAATGGTGGCTGTGTCTTGCCAGTTAAAAGGTGCTCCTGATGGAGGAGTGTTAGTAGTAGTCCAGTAATGATAGTTTAATGACTGTAAATAAAAGGGCCAGCAATACAAAAAGAAGTGGTATTGTCTTCTCAGTACGTGGCTGGACAGTGCCATTGCATGAGAAGATAGATATAGAAGTTTTAATGTATGTGCGTAACATAAAAGTGTAGAAATGCATTTTATAAAATGCACAGATAAATTTTAATATAATTAAAATTTTAATTTAATCTTATATCTTAACTCTTTTTTATTTAAGTGRTGGCTAGTCAAATAGTTTTTGTTCTGAGAGCAGTAATACTTGTCCTAAGGGTGTGTGTACCTCAGCAATCAGTATGCAAAGGAAAAAGTGTTCAGAGGAGGAAGGGTGATAGAAGCTGTATGAACTGATTCAGTTTTCGTCTGGAAATGGCGGGTGGAGAGAGTTAAGTTGCCATTTGCCTCCTTGAGTTCGGTCTGGTATGTAGATGGAGAGAAGTCGGAAAGAGGAGTGGAAAGGAAAACGTGGCCGGGGGAGCGGAGATGAGAGGGGGTTTCGAAAGCTTTCGAGGTGTGTTTGGGGCGGGAAGGCTGGCTGCAGTGATCTGGAGAGCCAGATCATTCTTCAGAGTGAGAGTGATTTCAGTAGCTACTCTGAAATTTTAGTAAGGGTACTTTCACGTATCGGCTCATATGGAAATGTCTGTAATGTCTCAATGTCAGAATCAAGGTACACTTTTTTTATGTAGTTTGTAGCAACACGCTTTTAGGACGTGGGGTACTTAAGGAACACAAATGCACTTTTTCAGCTACAGTTTGACCTAATATTAATGTGCATAGACAGAGGAGAAATGTTGCGCCGTTCTGAAGGAATATGTTTCGCCAAGAGTGCTTTGTATGGTATTATTTAGCACTAACCAGACTGGATCACAGTTATATTGAAGGAGTGCAGGGCACGTACTTTATAAGGCAGTATATTCAATTTTGAGTAGCTGTAAAAATTAACAGACACGGCTATTTGGGAGCTGTCTTAAAAACTAAGAAGTTGTTCCACTGGTTACCTTCAGAAAGGCTTTTGTTGTTCTTCCTGCAAAGGCAAGTTGTAAATGCAATTCTTTGGTAGTTTTATATTGCTTCCTGCTATATGCAGCTTATCGTAATGCTTGGACTTGGAAATGACTTTGAGCTTATGCAATGCAAAGCTACATGCAATATAAATATTGGAGATGGAAATAATTTGAACAGTGGACTAATGCAGTGATGTTTGTCTCCCTTTTCCCCCATCCAAGGAAAAGGACTAATGTTTTTTTACTATATGCTAAGTAGATATTCTAGGGAAAACCTGGTCTTTACTCTCAAGTACACTCACAAAACACAAAGACATTGACTCCGGTTTCAACTGGAGAGAGAAGTTTGTGAAGGATCCTTTGAAATGGTAAAGGAAGGATGTTTGCAATGAGTAAATATTTTTTCCCCTCTGCTTTTGTTGTGGTATTGTCTTGACCCTGGCCAAAGCATCTGTCAAAAGGTTCTGTGGCCTGCAGCAATCAATCATTGGTTTTAATGAATCAATCTCATTGGTTTTAATAGAAACTGTTGTGTGTTTTAATATGTTCCAACTGTTTTGGGACTGGTTGATTGTAAGAGAACATTCTGGTAACTTCAGAGGCTTGTGAAGCACTCGGTGTCCTGGCCGCTCACCAGAATAGGTTTCACATGATTCATCCTGCTGCACTCAGCCTGTTTTGAAAAACAGCAAGCCTTTAGGTGTCTAGAAGCTTCTTGGAACGAATTCTGCATCTCATCCGCTATCTTGGAATTGAAAGTTTTCTCCAGTTCCTTTTTCCAGGGTATTTTGCGATTTAGGCCTATTTCTGCAGCCTGGGGAAGCCACGTTGTACTGAGCCAGTGGAAAGCTAATTTTCAGTTGGTAGAGAGACAGCGTTTGCATCTGGATTAACTTTAGACTAGCATTCAGGTATGCTTGCTGTTGCAATGAAATCTCATTTTCATTATTATTGCAAGACTTTGGCTTAAGCTGTTCATCCTGGTGGAAATGTTGCAAGACCTTGGGCTGAACTCTCATCATAATGTCAGTTCTCTTTGGCTGCATATTATCTAGAATTGGAAAAACAGGCCTTTTCTAGTCTTAACCCAACCCAAACTGGTTCTTTTCTTGGATTACCTCCACACACCAAAATGGGATTTGAATTTCAGGTCTCAAAATGCCTCTGTGCACCTCAGCTCCGATATGCTTGGCTATATTTGATGAGGAAAGTCCTTTTCAGACGARGCTTGTGGTAGCACAAATGGTTAGAAACAACTGTTTTCCTGCTTGAACTGGTGAAAATTTTGTTTAACAATTTTATTTTCCCATAGTCTAGAGGGGAACTAAAGCTTTCAGAGCCTATGGTAACTGGTATGGCTGGAAATCTCATTTATTAGGAATTGAAATTCCATGTCTGACCACAAGAAAGAATTTGTTTAGACTCTCTTGCGGAGACAGAATGAAACAGATGGAAGGTGTTTGAACACTGTACGTCACTATTTAGGGGTGGTTATTTCAAGAGGGAGGAATTGCTATGATATTGTTAAGGGCAGGGTGATACACGGGAGGTTTAGAGTCTCCTCTGTTTATTGTCTGAGGTATTTGAAGACTAAACTAATACACACGTTTTTTCCTTCCCTAAAGGTTCTGCCAATTCTTGAAATTCTGTATCACGTTGAAGAAAGGAATTCACACCATGTTTACATGGCTCTTATCATTTTGCTGATCCTTACAGAGGATGATGGCTTCAACCGATCCATTCATGAAGTGGTGAGTTGTTGTTTTGGTAAATAATTCTTCAGCTCTAAAAATCGTTTAAATATTTATTTTTATAAAGATACATCTGTATATCTGTTTCCTCAGCAGAGGCTGTATGTGTTCATCCAAATTTGATGGCATATACGTATTTCTTTCGTAAGGACTAGTAACCTGAAGTTAGAAGAGCCATTTCAAAACTTTCCCGAGTGAAATGAAGAAACGTGCTCCCTGTTGTGGAGGAGATGCTGCATATACCTCTTTTTCTGTCTTTTTTTGGTCTTTCCTGTTACAAATTAACGTAGTAATAGCCAGGCAGGCTGCCTCAAAGATGCTGAGTGTTTGCAATGGAAGTGGAGGGGCTAGAAGAGAGAGAAAAACAGAAAACCTTTTTTATTTCTCTTGAAAAACTTTGCTTAACCAGTTTGATGCAGCTGAGAGGAGCTTTTAGTTGGAGTTTTATTTTCCAGACTGAATGTTACTTCCTTACTTGGCATTTCTTTTTCTGTCTTCCTGCTAGATGAATATCTATTTTATGTTGTCCATATAATACGATCCAAATTTTGACTAGCTTTGATGGGCCTTGACCATCTGTGCTGGAGAATACCTTGGCCAATTATGTCCTAGTTTCCCAGATTCTAAAGCTACGATAATGCAGAAGATGTCTGCATTGATTTTATTTAATTTTTTGACTGGGACGTGGAAACTCTCTTTTGGGGTTATGTGAAATTAATGAAATATAAAAAGCTGGAAGCAAGGTATCTAAACAGAACTCTTCTCCCAGGTAAATTTCCAGCCTGTCTTGGAGGGAACTGGCATTTTTTCTTAGTGCCAAGTGGTAGAGACTTACAGTAGTTACTCTCTGAAATTTCAGATTATTTCCTATAGCTCTGTATGTAGAAAGCAAGAAGAGATGATGTTTATATGCAGTTTCCTGGGAGTACCTTTTAGGAAGCAGCTTGTAGGAGGAGCACCTATAGTAACCATGCAGATGGCTGAAGCAACATTTTCCTGAAGCTTTCTTCTGCCTTACCTTCGTGTGCCTTGAACCTGTACATACACAGAGTACATGTACGTGTGTGATGTGTATTTTTGGGTTCCATATCACGAAGTCATTTAACTTCTCTCATAAATTGAGCTTGTTGAGTGTTAGAGTACAGCAGACAAGGTTTCACTCCTGCCTCAGTCTCTTCCCCCATCATTCTTCATTCATTTTAAAGGTTTTACACATGGTCTTTCAATAAATTCCTTACTGGATAAGTAAAAGTGGAAGATTTTCCTAAAATTGTTAATGAGGATCCAGCTGTGGAATGAAAACATAAATCAAGTTTTCTTGTCCAGTTTATTCTTGCCTTTGCAGGTAACCCTGCCAATATAGTTGTAGTGTTTTCTGTGCAATGTGGATATTAGTTTATGACTACCATTTTAATAAAACCAAAACCAAACCCCACCTTGTTCCTTTTACCCTGCACTGATTTTCTCAGTCCTGCCTTTGCTTCTTCCATCTTCTTCTCAATTTAATCTTTGATTTTAATTCAGATTTTCACTAACTGCTTCTTTCTTTTACTCTGTGGTTGTGTTTTCCCACTCCATGGTGTCTGGTGAGAAGCATCCATTCATTGATAGCGTTATGTGGCCAGAGTTTTGCTAGTTTTGCTTCTTAGCTAGATAGTGAGAGATGGCTGTGAAGTGCCTGAGCCTGCAGGCCTGTCTATGTGACCTTCTCCTGTCAGCCCTACTGCAGAAAAAACCTGTGAAAATGCAAACTTTTACCATCAAAAGCCAGCGGAGTCCTATGACACTGCAGAGGATAGGTGTGGAATAACCTTAATTCTTCCTCCTGTGCTCCTCTTTTCCTTACTATTCTCTCTCTTACCCTTTTCTCCATTCTTTGATGGATGGGGGCATGTTTCATGCCGAAGGAGAGAGCAAACTTGGAGGCTAAGCAGAATGTTTTTCTGACATTGCAGTGCTTTTCTTACTGAATTTGAAGGCTTTTTCTTGCCCCCTGCTCTTAATCTTGGTGTCACGTGGATGGATTGGATGCAGTGAAGGAGAAAGAGGAGGTCTCCCCTTGTTCGAGACTTCAACTGTGCGCTCCGAAAGTCACCTAAATAAATTATGATATAGACAGGAGTGTTGATGACTGTGATACCAACTCTTAAGTATTCCTTATAGAAAGGATTCCTTATCTATAGAAAAGCCACATTCTGTTATACTTTAAAAAAATAAAGTTACCTTCTTGATCTACTTTATCTGTGGCATTCCTGAACTTTACAGAGGGATGTGGATATCAAGATACAAATGTGAGCATTGCATCTTGTCTTGGGAACTGTTGGGGAATGGATATTTGGGTAGTGGGTTCCTACAGATCCCGTGATGGGGAATAAGTAGCCAGTGCCCCACTTTGTGGAAAAAAGGATTCAAAACCATACTGATAAATCACTTCCCCTCACCCATCTTTTTGAATTATTTAAATGGATGTTTCCAGGTACGAATGACCAAGTTACTATTCAAAAACTACAGTGTAAAGTAAGAAATTAGTCTCATACTTTCTTAAATATTAATTCCACGTCTCCTAAAGGCTGAGAGGGTATTGTAGGGCAGCAAAATGAGTGGAGTCAGAAAAGCTGTATAGGTATTTCTGTAAAATGTGAACATCTAGCATCATTTACACAACTGGGATGAAACTCTTATTCACTGCAAATATTTATCAGATTTTAGCAATTACAGCAGGATTCTTTTTTTTCCACATCACTTCAGTAAAGTATGAAGAAAAAAAGGATTTGATGTATTCTAGGTCAACCTGTTTTTCTCTCTGCTGCTGTGTAGCGTGTGTACTGTTCTTATAAGAAGCATGACTGTACAGTCCATTTACGGGCTATTTTCCTTTGTGGTATTTAACCCACATTTATTTATTGATTTTTAAGATTAATTTTAGTAAGCACAGTTTTATAAATCTTGTGATTATACCAACTGGTAAAGAGCTCAGGAAACCACAGAAACTCTTTTTGACTGCTGAAGCATTTTTTTGTTTAAAATGAATGTGGTCTTAACTGTCTGGAAAATATGATCAAAACCATAGGTCCTGTTCCTGCAATTGGCTTAATGCAGTTAGGTCCCTGTAACCACGTAGAACTCAATTTCTTTCACTAATAATAATAACAACAACAGAGTAAAGGAGTAAATGCAAGAATTCCGTAAAGGGGACAAGTATTGGTGATTTTTCTTCTCTGATTTATGAAACTGTAAATAAAATGACATCGGATGTCAAAATAACATCATATAGTACTTTATGTAGCAGTAACCTCTTGTACTACTATAGTACTTTATGCTGTAGTAAAGTGTGATAGACTGTAAATCACAATGTAACTGTGTTTACTTTTATTGCATTAAGAAATATCCCACAAGCAAAGTTCTAGGAAACTGAGAATCTCAGTGCTCGATATATATAGAACTGAGTTCCTGTTCTTTGCATCTGCAGTTCTTGCACCCTGAGTTGTAGGTGTCCAGGAGCCAGGTGTTAAAAAGAGTAATTAATCAAAACCTCTTAATTTTTTTTTTTTTTAATTATTCTTGCAAGACCACCCCAGGTCTGAGCTTTTTGTTTTTCTTTTTTCCCTTTTTAAGATTATCCGCAAACCAATGAGATTGTTCAAATTGTGGCACTGATTTCGAGTAGATGATTTTAAATTTAAGGTACTTTTGTGTTTCATGCTTCTGAAACCCAAAACCAGGTGAGGGATGGTGGTGGTTRCTGTTGTTGTTTTTTAAATAGGCATTTCATTGCCTACCTGCTATGGTTGCTTTCTGCAGTATGGGGGAGAGGAGAGTAGAGGTGACAGGGCCTGGTATGTAACTTTTTAACTTTGAATTTTGAGTTGGTGTTTTTTTTCTGTTGTTTGTTTGTTTGTTTGTTTTTAAGTGTAGTGGACTGTTCCAAGGCATAGTTGTCTCAGTGAATGTCATTTTCCAGGGTTGGCATTTTTAAAGTTTCAGTGAGAACCATTGGCCGTTTCTGGAGTGAGACTAGGGCATGCACATTTTTTGTCCATGGTTACAACTGTCAACGTGTTCTTTAACAAGCTCTGGTAACTTCATGTTTTGCAATAGGAATTTGAAATTTGGCAGGTACTCTTTGTGCTAGGGCTCTRCTGCTGATAATCTGACTAAACTTGACCAAATTATAAATCTCCGGGGGAAGGGGAGCAGTCTGTTTCCGTCTGTACAGCAGATACGTAGCCGGAGGTGGCCTGATGTCCGTGGTGATTGAATATTCCCATCTTGCTGCTCCCTGAGCCAGCTGGGCTGTTTGCATCCTCCCCTGCCCAGGGAGCATGTATCAGTTGAGATACGTAGGAACAAGCTGAAGCTTGTGTAAGTGCTGCTTCCAGCTCCTGTGGGATGGGACTGTGTGCCCAGTGATGCTTCTGTTGCTGCTTGGCAATGGTTGAAGCCACATAGAATCATTTGGGTTGGAAAAGACCTTTAAGATCATCGAGTCCAACCATAAACCTAACACTGCCAAGTCCACCACTAAACCAYGTCCTTAAGCATCACGTCTACACGTCTGAAGAAAGCGTATAGGAACAGGAGCCTGACGTGACAACGATTAGGAGAAATTGGAAGGAGGCTGTGGCTGGCTGCACAAGGAACATGGGATGGGTGCAGTGGGGGAGAGAGATATGAATTAAACAAGAAACAGGTAAGAYTTGGGATTGCTGAGCAAAGAAATGAGAAAAGAGGCAGGGTAGGAGCAGAGTGACAAAATGCTGGAGAAGGTGAAGTCAGACTTGTTTTCGATGAGAGACTGGAATGGGCAAGGCGTGGGTGGGGGGAATTGGAAGCTGGGAAGAGAAAGATCTGAGAAGGAATGGGGTCTGGGAGGGCGAGGAGCTCGGTATGGGCTACAGGGAGGGAAAATGGGAAGGGTGAAGGCTTGTGCATAGCACAGGGAGCCATAGGTGGATGAGAAAGATGTGATTGGAGACGTTGGAGGGCTCAAGGTGCTACTTGAGGTTATCTAACTTGTTCCAGTCCCATTCCTCTTGTCCTGTGGGGACAGCCTTTGTGAGAGAGCACATGATGGGACCTGAGGCTCCTGAGTTCCATCATAGTGTGAATCAAGGAACTTCCACTTTGGTTGGTAAAGTACAGGGATGTGCCCCACAAAATAACACCAAAGGGGATGGGAAGAAACATGGGCCTTGTTTTATTTGTGGGAGGAGGTTGCTTTGCTGTTTCGCTTGTAAATGAGAGACTGTAAGAAATAGCTTATTAGAGATTTAATCAGTAAGTTGATCTTTTGTCAGGGTAAGTGTATTTTATCTCAGAGACAAAAAAAAAAAACCCCTTGGGTATCACTTTAGAGCAAATTGAGTAAAATTCTTTCTTTTCAATAAGCATTTGGAAATATGTCCCTTTATGTACTATTGCTTTGGATTTCCGTTGTGTGTGATGTCAAAACAAATAATATTTTATACTACTCATTTTCATAGATACATTTTTTTTTTAAAAGTATGTTAAATTTTCAGTACTCTAAGCATTCAGAAGTCAGGAAATGAAATGTGCAACCACAACATATCCCTGTTATGTTTATATATTACAGAATGTAACCATTACTTAATGATCCTATACGGTTCTTCAAGTAACAGTATATTTTTATTCTGGAAGGTTCAAGTGCTTGAGATATTTTTTGTTGTCAAAGTGGTTCATTTATTTATTTATATAAAATCTTCTCTTGAAAACAAATACATTCCCATGGTCATAAATAAGCTGGTTTTAAGAAATCACAAACAATTAATTGCAACCAAAGTGACTGTCTACACTTATTTTAGTATTTTGCAGTTGTGAAGTAACCCACTAACTTGCTGTATCTGATCATAGGTTTATGCTTAGAAGCCTCGGAATGATCAAGTTCTCCTCTAGCAGAGTGTCTTCTTGCAGTGAAGTTCATATGTGTAATCCATTAATTACACAACTAACAGCTTTTTAACTTTTYGGTTGCCTGTTTTGTGAAAATACATGGGGATTTTTCTTTGTCTTTGAGGCTATTCCTGTTAATGATCTATGTTGTCCATCCTGACTAGTTGTCCTTGTTTACTGAAGCTCCTTGGATGACTTGCTTTCATTTATACCATCATCACTTTGTCTTAAAATAGTATTAGTGACTTGTTATAACCAGAAATTATACCTGTTTCCACATCCATTCATAGCCTGCTATATGTGGAAACCTTTCTTGTAGTGATTTCATGTTTCCTATTTGTTCCTCAGCCTTGACCATTCTTCCCTTAAATACCTCGCAAGTCTTTCCCTCTTCCCTGTATTCTGATTTTTCTGTCCTTTTAGCAAAAGGTGTTTACCAGAAATTGTCACACTTGAGCCTGTTGCTGGGGATGTTTGTCACCGTAGCCAGCACTGCGCTGCTGTTAAACAGTGGTTTTCCTGTCTATAGGCTGTAGTCATTGGCTTCACTTTAGCTCCCTTGTGGGATATAGGAAGGTGCTGACAAAAAGTCAGGTACTAGGTAGCATATGATAACGGAGATACTTTTTTTTTTTTTTTTTTTAATTTATTTTAATGATCTGGACTTTTATTTTGTCTCTTCATATATGGTACAGAAATGACTTCTGTATCTCAAACTGTGTCAGCTTACCTAGTAACATTAATTTCCTGAGCCTACCAAATGTCTTTAGTGGCTATATTTTTTTTGCATTCTCGTGTATCTAGTCTGTAATGATATTTGGGATGTATCTCTTGTTGCATAGGCCTTTGTATGCATGATTTTCAAAGCATAAATGGGTTAGGAGGTTCCTCCTTTTTAGGAGGTTCCTCGAAAAACCACCAAGATCTTTCAGCATAGGCAAATGCAATCTTCTCTGAAATACTTCATGAAAGAGAGGCTTTCAGGTAAGCTAGGAATAAAGTGAGGGAGGAGAGAGTTTGATGAATCCTAATTAAGATGCTATTTCAAATGTCTCTTGTACTGTGAAAGAGCTTCAAGAGACACAGAGTTAAGGTGAGAATGAGGGTGGGAGGTAAATGAAAGAAATGTACGTGCAGGTGGAATTTGCAGAGCCTGCAATGTTAAAAAATGTTTAAAAAACAAAACAATAAAAGGCATTTTAAAGATCGTGCTTATAAAGTATTACCCTTGTCTAGAATAAGCTCCATATGATTCTTTTTTTTCCACTTGAGTTTTGCTTTAGACTCTATTGACTGAGTTTTGATCAAATGTATGTGTAATTATGTCTTGACTATTAAGTATTACTTACGGTAGCATCCTACACAATACTAAGGGAAATATAATATCCCCCAGCACTTTGTGTTAAATAATACCCTGATTTTTGCCAGCAGTACTCCTATCACAAATGCTGGGAAAAGCTACAGTACCCGTTGCAGGGCTCGGCTTGGGGCGCTCTGCGGTGGAGTACTCGAAAAGCAAGTGCCTCGCTGGCTGTCAGGGGGTGGGTGGCCTGGGCAGCCGGGCACTTACAGGGGACATCAAGCTGGGGGTAGCCAAGAAGATCAGGTATGTGAAAGTCGTGGCTGCTTTTCTGCCCCAAAGGAGGAGTCCTATGAGAATGCTTCCTTTAAAAAGTTTTATTTTTTCCTTTTAATTCTGCTAGTTTTAATGTTTTGGATTAATCACATACAGTTCTGCCATGAGTGCAAAGTTTGCTGAGAGAGGAACCGTTGGATGCGTTTCTCAAAGGTCTTCGTTGTCATCGTGCTGTGTATTTGATAGGACAGGTGTTTTCATGTAACTTTTTAAGAGAAGAGGTTAATTAATGAAGCTGATCGGTGAGGTTGGTGGGATTTGGATTTTTTTTAAGACATCTGAACATGAAGTTTCAATGAAATGTACTTAATATATCAAATATATCCAAGTTACACAGAGTGACAACTTTGTGTGGAATAGTCCTTGTTAAGCAAATTTTTGTTTTGACCTAGAATAACATTGAATTTATAGAGGATCTTCTCCATGTTTTTTAGGGCAGTTCCTGTTGACTCATTTTTACCAGTCCTTTAAGGCAGGGGTTTTTTGCGCATATGTTTGCTATGTCACTCCAGCTTGGTCTGCTGAGTGCTCTTAAGAGGAAAGAGTGCATTGATTCTCCTTCTGCAGTAAACTCAGAAATGGTGGTAAACTTCATCCACCCTGATAGTGGAGAGCACTGAAAGATATGAAGCTCTTAACCTAGCTGATGACTTTCTCTAACCTATTAAGGGAAGAGACCTCACCTCTGGCAAGAGAAGGGCTTCGGTGTGAAGTCAACAGTTAACCTGTTGATCTGCCCTGCGTCCTTCAGCATGTGCGCTCTTGCCGATCAGTCAGAGCTTGTACGTGCTGCCTCTTGCCCAGCTTGTAATGAGGGAAAATGAGAAGGAATTGGCAACATTATTCAGGTGGCTAGGGTGGAACTGGAGACTTTTTAAAGTGTAAAGGGTAAGATCAAAAAGAATATAGGAGTGTGGTGGGACAGGGCATAGAAATTAGGGGATTGCCAAATTTAATCATCTTTCTACACTTAGTGTGTTTCCACATGACTTATGATAAAGTTGATGAGATCTACTAGGTGAAAATACTGCAGAGGTCTGTCTGTTCTCTCTCTCTCTCTCTCTTTGTAAAATTTTTTCTAATTCTTGCTTTAGAATACAATAGGTTTTGGTCACATTTGAGGCTGGAAGGTAATTTACCTATCTTAAGGAATGCAAGAGTCCAGTCTGTGTTCTTACTCAGACCTAGGTGCTGAAGAACTTTGTTCTTTTTTTTTTCAGATATTGAAAAATATCACTTGGTATGCTGAGCGTGTCTTAACAGAGATCTCACTTGGAAGTCTCCTGATACTAGTCGTCATAAGAACCATCCAGTACAACATGACACGGACAAGGGTAAGAGTTACGTGTAGCACTTACGCACGTAGTGTGGATTTCTAACTTCAACAGCATGAATTCAATTTCAAACAGGGTGTGGGATTTTCTTCATTCTGTTGCAACCAGTTGACATCTGAATTTACAGGAGGGAAGGAATGGGAAGATCAGCTGTATTAACTAAGCACAATGTTAAGTGGTTCTGAACTTGTAACACCATCTCTGTATTATCGTTCAATTCATTGAGTAGGTTTCTCTAAAGTCCATGATTCAGGCATTGAACTGCTCACCTTCACATGAGAAGGAAAAGTTCCTTAGGTTGATGAGAAGAAATGATTCCTTACAGGTTGTTTTTCTCTATTCAGTTACTCAGAAGTGGGAATTTCAGCTCTGTTTATTGTTAGTGTTTTTATGAAGTAGGACAGTGACTGGGCCATAAAACCTTTTTGAGCTCTAGCAAAGCAAAACTGCTTCAACTTTCTAGCCTTGTATCAGATTGTTTTGTGCATTTTTCAAGCATTTGATTCTATACCTTATCTCAAACATGTAAGCATGGTATTATACACTTTTGAATATTTTCAACAATTAAAGGCACAGAAGTTTTACATGAAAAAGTAGCAAAAAAATATTTAAATATATTTTAAATTGGAAAACTTAAGGATTTCACTTTTATGATCCAAAGAGTTGGAAGAAACGAGGACATTCTTGGCATAGATTTGTAGGATTTGGAATCTGTTATGTTATGTAAATGCATATTTTAGACTTGAATAGGGAAAATAAATCCCTATTGGATTGGGTAAGTGGACAAGTTTGGTTCTGTGAAAACCCTTGACTTTGATAGGGCCATCGTTTAAATRCTTATCTGGTCAAATGGTTTCAGGGATGCTAACAAGGGGACCAGATCTCTGAAGTATCATATGGTTATAGTTGTGGGATATATAGAATGCTTTGAAAGAGTTAATAGGGAGATAAGTTATGAAGCAGGAAATTTTAGGATAAGACTACAAAAAGGAGAGAGAAGAAGGGAGAGGGAAGAGAATGTCTTTCAGTACTTGTTACATCTATGATGTCATTGTAAATCAACATTGCTAAAGATACGAAGACACACATATACATATGTGTGTATACATACACGCATATATACTCTGAAATCTGTATGAAACAATTACTTTTTTATAAGCCTTATATTTTAAGAAAATGTATTTAAAACATATATACACTTTGCATGTCTGCTATATGCTTCTGACCATGTCCTTTAAAGCCACATATATTACTCAGTCTTTTGTCCTGCAGTAGGTGTCAGTGTATATTAAAAGGACAATTTGATGTGTTTTTTTTTCTTTCCTCTTCTTTCTGACAGGACAAATACCTTCATACAAATTGTCTGGCAGCCTTAGCAAATATGTCAGCACAGTTCCGCTCACTTCATCAGTATGCTGCTCAGAGGATCATTAGGTAAATATAAAACTTCCAAAACAGACTTCTCTTGAAACTCATCTTTGCTGAAACTCAGGAGTAGAGGAACTTGAATTTTATATGCCTTAATAGATATTGATGAACTAAATAGCTGAAATGATAACTGAGTAACTAAATAATCCCAGAATAAATCTTATTTGCTTTATACTTGAATCTGTTCTGAATGCGCAAAAAATATTAGTTTCTCTGTCTGAGAAACTTCTGACTTTTGATTCTCTTAACAGAACAGCTCAGTAGCTGCTTTCAAACCAGAAGGTTTTCAGGGATTGGTGTGAATTATGCTTTTTTTTAGTCATGTATCACGTTATAAAAATGCACTGAGTGGTGATTCTCAAGTACTGTGCAGACTGGATTTTCGACTTGCTTTACTTCTTCCTTCATATTTGGCAAAAGATCTATTTGTTAAATCAGACATAACGCAATGATCATTTTGTGATGGGGCCCTACAAATATGGGCAATAAAACCTACACCCGTGCTTTTCAAGTGATAAAGTTTATTAGCCTGTATAGTAATAAATAGTCAAGATCTGCTCTGGTTCGAAAACAGGGCCATAACTTTAAGAAGCAGATATTGAAGTTGGTCCTTCCTATTTTGTATCTGTGCTGCAGACCACTTTGTAAAGGCAGGTAATCATGCGTCAGGCATCCTTCTTATCTTGGCAGCCAGCCCCGCTCCACGCTCCAAGGGAAACTGGGAAGGTCCTTGTTAATGCGATCTGGAATAAACTGTTACAGTGCTTGTCAAGTACAGACAGTGTGCCAAAAATAAGTCAATGATAATTGCATGCCTGTACACTTCGTAAAGGACTGGGTTAACAAGAGGTACATCTTGTTCTTAAACCACTGCTCTTTAGGATTTAATTCTCTCCGAGCCCCTTCTCTTTTGGAAATGGTTGGTTGTAAAAGTATGGACCCGTAACTAGGATGAATGCATTCTGCCATTACCTTTTCCCTGCTTGACGCTCGCCCTATTTTCCCATTACGTATCACAGACATTGTCTTAAATACCTGCTCTCTTCATTTCTCAAATCATAGACATGGAGTCTGAGTTTTCCACGCATTTGCAGATGTTGGCCTCTGAACTCATAGGTCCTAGCGTGGTGTGAGATACGCTACCTCGATGCTCAAAAACGTGGTCTGGTTCTTAGTGTGATACTTTGTTTTCCACTTCAGAGCTTTTTCCTATGTTCCCGGTTTCTGATTTTGTTCCATTTTAGTCTACTGCTGTTTCTGCAGACCAAAGCAAGATGTGTTCCTCTGGTTATATTTGGGCCAGGAAGAGGTTATCTTGCTAGTCCCGTTACAGCTGGCTGTTACCGCCACTCAGTAATCTTGTAGTCATCTAGCGTAACTGCATGTGTACTTCTGTGTGGCTTGGCTTTCATCAAAATGCTCTGAGTTCACGGACATCTACTGTTCAAAATTTAAACTCATGGTTCCAAGTAAGCTCAGCTGGATTATTTTGATTTAATTGGGTTGTGAAATGGCTAATCATGTGGTCTGCTGGCTTAGAAGAGGTGGCAGCCATCAGTAGAGAAGCAGCAACCTCAGTACCTTTGCACACACGTCTCGCCTCGACCTTACAACTCAGAAATGTAAAAGGAGCCTTTATGTGCTGTGAGGCTCCTGCCTGCACCAGCCTTTTCCAGCCTTCTCACATGCGGTTTTCACCATCTGTAGTGGCATCTTTGAGGCAGATTGACTCCCTGATGTTTAAGACCCATATCAAGACCCAAGGAAGGATGTGCAACACCCAGAAATTCTCTTGCACTCCATGTATGCAACATTTCAACAATCTGCTGTGGCGTTTGGGTGCCTTATTCATCATCTCTCTAGACATGCATAGTTACAATGAGACTTTAACATTGCGGCTTGATTTTACTTGTGAAATAATTGTGCTGATATTCTTACTGAAGGCAGACAGACTTCTGTTGTTGCTTAACACTGATGCATGGGGAAAGGAGGCAATAGGGGTGAATGGCAGAAAACGGGAAAAAAATTCTGTCACATTGAAATTGTCTGTCGAATTATCTGTCTTTTGTTGTGTGAAGGACTGACAAAGCCACACTTGAAATGTGCCAAATAGAAAGAGAGACCTCAGAGCAAACACATAGTACTGGCATATTCGAAACTCTTAGTTCTTCCAAAGATGTAAGCTCTTAGTAGCTACTGTTGGTTGGCTTCTGTATGGCTTTTAGCAGAGAGGCTTCGCATGGGATCTGAGCTGGGCAGTATTACAAGTAATAACCAAACAATATCCAAGCAACAGTAGTGTGGTGGGATAGCAGTCTGAGAAGGATGCTGGTTATACCAACCATTGGGTGCCAGCAGGGTTGGAGCTGTATTTTCATAGTTGGATATAATGTAAGGATAGGTACACAAAATGGACATACTCATCAACTGAAAAAGCAAAACAAAAAGGCAATATGATATATATTATATCATATATAATACGATATTCTTACCTAGTCCAAAGCTATTCCATGCTGTTATTTTTAAGCTTCTGCCTTGTGGTAGCCAGACGCTCCATATTAGTATAGTATAGAAACTGTAATGGAGGAGGTGAATTTAAATTTAAAACAGAACCAGAAAAACAAGAGGAGGGTTAGGGAATATGTTTGATTTGACCCCCACCCCCCCGCCCCTGCCTCAGTTTTGATGTGTAATGTTGACTGAAGATCTTACTTTGCAGGTAGAAAACTGTACAGCTGGACAATAGGCAAAAATGGCCACCATGACTGGGATTTAATTTGTCACTATGATCATGATTGCTTATAAATCGAAAGACCCTACTATAAAAATATATTAAAATCTGTTGTAAAATGTCTTGTGGGGCTAGGACATGGGCAGGCTGGAAGGAAGAGTCAGTTCCAGGGGCAGCCTGTCTTCCATAAGACTTTACTGCTAGTATGGTAACATATTCTTTGCAGGAGCTTTACAACCTTGGGTTCCCTGGCAGGCTTAAGCACCATTTTAACCTGATTTCCTCTCAAAATACACAGATTTGTTATAAAGTTTCAGTTATCAAAAAATGCAATAGGAATAAATACTTCTGAACACACATATTTTCTAAGAGATTGATGTTTTGAGGCATACATTGTCCTTTGTTTTCCTACCTTATGAAGTCTGTTAGCCACTATTATTAAATTTAGCCAGCACTGATGGACCCAGCTTGCTCCATGGTGCCAAAGCGGAATATTTATATTTAAATTCCTATTCTGGTTCTACCATCAGAGCGCAAGCATCTCTGAGAGAATAAACCACAGTATCCATAATGAAAAAGTGTTTTCTGTGAAGGAAAAGCCTAAAAAAGAAGATGGTACYTTATATTACATAAAGTATTTTAGGGTATAGGTTTTTAAATTAAGTAGCCATGAAACACTTAACTTAAAATCTGCTTAGCCATACAACAGTCATAATTTAAGCCTCACCAGATGCTCTAATGATTCCTTCCTTAATGTGAGAAGTAATTCCATTTCCATGCAGGCTTTTTCCTAATCCTATTCTGAGCAGAGACTGTCAATTGTTTTAAATTCTGAAGACTATTTTCTATGAAAGAATTAGCTGAGAATATTCAATACAGCGTACTTAAGAGCTCAGTAAAATACAACTTCATAATGTTGGGTAATTTGTATCATGTTCCAGCAGGCATGAAAATTGACAGATTTGTATAAATCTATCACAAGCAGCTGCTGGAAGTAAAAATAGATGTAATAGATGTTTTATAATAAGATCCAGGGCAGCATTCATTTAATGTTGGATGTCCTCTATTGTAGACTGCCCTGACTTTGAGATCCTTCCCTTCTCTATCCGCTGTTACCACTGGTTTGTTTTTAATTACACAGAGCTATTTTATCAGCATAGTGCCAAGGGTGATATTGCACTGCACTGTGTCTCTCTCATATTTGTGGAGTGCTGACATATGTAGTATCTTTAAATTATATTGGTAGACTATTATAAAAAAATAAAATGTGTGTTGATGCCTTTATTGTCACAACTGACTACCAGAGGTGGCTGTACAGTCTCTAAGCAACAAAGCACAACCAGGTGGAGTGTTACATACCTGCAGTGAGGGTAGGTTTTTTCCTTTGCTTGGTTTCTATTCTACAAGTACAATTACCAGAAGTAAAGCCACGCACCTAACTGGCATATTAGTGCAGGTATTCGATTTGTCACTTAAAACTGCAAGTCAGTTGGCATTAATTCCTTTAACCTATCTGGAAACGGCTTTCCTGATATTCAGCTTTTCTACAGCTAGCCTGCCTGCTCTAGTATGTGTGACACTTGGAAATGAAGAGGAGAGTCTTTCCCTGAACAGCTGTATTCTGACATCTCATCGCCATGTCATTCTAATAAAATTAGTGACAAGAAGATGACTGATTGCTTAAGGCAAATGCTTTTCCTGTAGCTTCATATATTGGAATGTTTGCTGTTTTCTAAGCAGGCGTATACCACTAGAGGTTGCCATACACCTCACTAATTAGACATGCACGTTTAACATTAAATGACTTTATAGGGCTAGAAACACTATCCAGTTTTCCTTTTTTTCTACACTATCACCACTGCTATTCACATGCAGGGCTGTGTGAGCCACTAAGAACACTTTATCGGTTGCACTTCTCCCCGTTAGATGACTTAAGGAACTTAAAGATGGCATGTTGTATCAGTGTCATATTTTGTTGATTTCTTTGGCTGTTGTAGAGATTTCAGTGGGATTCAGGGAATGATATGAAGAAAGAGGTTTCTGTCATCCTCCTGATGCTCATAGGAGTCAAGCGGAATTAGGAAAAAAGGTGTGCTTAAAAGGGGTGCAGATCAGAGACTTTAACTTGTGCATGCTGTAGGGTGCAGTATGTTGTACCTGAGTGTCATCGTAGCCCTGCTATACCTGTTACGAGAGCAAAGCGTGAGACGTAGAGTTGACCATACTGATTCTGTTGCTGTCTGGAAGAAGCAGAGATAGTAACCCTACTTCTCACTGGTCAGCCAGCCTTGAAGCTGATGGCGATGAGCGCTGTAGGATATCCTGGAGCATGATGCTGGGCACTGGAGTAGCTCAATGTTGGGTTTTTTCTTCTTTTTTTTTTTTTTAAATAGAGTTGTAAGTAGTGTGCTTAAATATCCAGGCTTGTAAAGGATGATTGCATCGCTGTGGTTCCCCAAGTCTGCCTTCTCTCATGCGAGAGGAAGCTGAAACCCTTCTTTCTCTTTGCATTCTTCAACAGTGTCTTCATCGTTTTGTAGAGTCAATTATGTTCCGTTAGCTACCAAGAAAAATTCCCATCTATTCTGATATGTGCCACTGTATTTGAGAAGTTTCACCTCCCCAGCCAAACCATTTGTTTTATGGTTTTCTATGTTAGTAATCTAATTTTTCTACTACTGCTTCCTCTTATAGTCTGGCGGGATTTTCTTGAGTGAAAATATTTATGACAGTTCTTTAAGAATAAGAGTGCATGATGTTGCTTTAAACGGCACCTTTTGAGCTCAGTTTAAGATTACGCTGGATTAAAAAATGTCTTTAAGTTGTAATGTGTGAGTTTCTCTAGAAACATTATATTGCTACTGCAGTAATTAAGAACCTACCAGCTGCAGGTAGCTTTGATTAGCAAACTTGATGCTGGATGAGAAAAAAAGCTTACTGTAGTTAATGCTACAGAGTGAAAAATGTGTATGGCATGAGGAGAAAATGCATTTCTCATAACTGGTCTTTTAACTTGACTTTTTCCTAAGGAAGTCTCTGAATTTTGATAATAGATGCATCTAACTGCGTATTTTATATTCCTGCATATGAAACCATGTAGCTAGTTTATTAAAATATGGAGTAATGTGCATCCAGAGTCTGATGACTTCAATTTTATCAGCCGTTTTTTCAATGATGGCCCGAATTGCTCTAAGTAAAATTGTCAGAGTACTGTAAAACTTCTGTGATTAAAACAGTAACTCCAGGTTAAAAAGTGAATTGTAAAAACATTTGCTGTGAAATTTTTCTTCTATTTTAACACACAATTTTTAATCATTTAAATGTGTGCCTTGTTCTTGGGTACTGGTAAAATTCTTGAGTGCTTGGGTTTGCAGAAATAAATACTAGTTCATTTGCAGAACAGAGTTCACTGCTTGTCCAAGAATGGGGTTTGCTTACTATATAAATATCTGTTGGGTTTGTGAATTTGAATTTTGGTTAGTTCACAATGTCCCTTAATAAAGTGGTTAAATTTTTCTTCCAATGTTTTGCTTTATCAGTCACGTTTATAGAATTGCACATCTTTGTAATGTTCCCCATATTATTTGATGGAGTGGATGACGTTTTATTTTTCCTGACTATACTTTCTCGCTACCTTTTTATAGGCTGTAAGTAATCAGATTAATTGTTACTATTGTCAATTTTCATATTGTATTGTCCTTAAAAGAAGAAAGCGTGCTACTTCCCTCTTCTTTCCCCTAGATTATGTCAGTTGTTGCTTTTATAAAATAGGGATAAGGAGGAAATGAATCCGATTTTTCACATGTCGCTATGTTTGCCAGAATGATGATGACTGTGTAACGCATGTGTTAATTACGTCTGCTTCCGCGACCTTTTTTCCCTGGCCTATGATTATTCATTGAAAATATTTTTTATTTATTTAGATATATTGGTGAAGTATTTTTAAACCTAGACTTTCTTCGACAAGGATCTCTGTGTATAGAGCAGAAGACATTTTGAGTTTGCCAGGCATTTGCTTATTCAAATAGTCCAGTATATGTGTTCACAAAGAAGAAAAACGTTTACGCGGCAGCAAGACGTGTCATCTGACCTGCTTATTAGGGGCCACATTCAACTGAAAAATCTGAAATTGTTAGTGTGTGAATGTGGTGAAATTAGAATTTACCAATTGCTCAATAAAATTTTTTAACAGTGCCAATAATGAGATGTAATTGCTGGCTCGAAACTCATTAGGCTGCTCACATAGGAAGATAAACAAATTTCTCTCCCACATGGCTTTAAACTCTGTGAGCATTCTGGTTTTCCTACCTTTTTTTTCTTTGATGTCCGCGGTGCTTTCGGGAAGCTCTTTAACATACAGCTTCCTCTTTCGTTGGAGAACAGCGATGGGACAGTTGGTGCAGAAGACTAATGAAATTGAGTTACCCAAATCAAAGGCACTTCTTAAGGAGAAAAGCTTGAAAAAAAAAGCCAGGTTGCTGCATGAATGCTTCAAAGCTGTTTGGTTTCTAATTCTCATTTGTTTTTAATTCTTATTTGAAAACTTAAATGTAGGAACAGAAGAGTTGCTTCTCATACAGGAATTGTGATTTTTAAATGGTAAAATTTTAGCATAGTAAGCATTTAAAACTTTAAATGAGATGTGTGAATTGAGCAAAAGAAATTAGGTGAATAGGGTATGCAGTACTTCAATTAAACTCATCTTTCTGGCTTCTTTCTTACAGCAGGGGAATGAATGGTGTTAAGTTAGAGCCATTTTTCAGATAGGAAATTTCCTAAAATTGTTCCGAATTTAGGGGTGGAACCCTTTGACCCTATCAAACCTTATTTTGGAAAAGTCTTATTTCAGAAACGCCAGCTTTCAGTTTTCAGTACTCAAAAAGCAACATAATATTAGTAAGATGTCAGTGATAGATTTATAGTGTAATAGCCAACCTATACCTTTGTTAACACATAATATGAAAACCAGTTCCTGCTTCCTTTATTACTTCTCTGTTGGTACTGTTGTAACAAGGGATTTCTGTTGCCTAGAGCTGCGTGGCTCCGAGGATGCTTTGAAACATGCGGGTTTGCATCATACCATGCACACTGGGAGCCTGGCCTTCGGTAGCAGCTTTTAATGCCACCGTAAGAACGATCAATAGACAAGCCTTTTATATTCTGGGTTCAAATCTTAATTGGACCATTAAATTAAATCTCAGTTTACTGATCTCTTAATCATAATAGAGGAGTTTCCATAATAGCAAGCCCTAGAGAAAAGAGGCTGCTTCTGCTCTCACACCAGTGTACATCAGGAGACTTCACGAGTCAAATTATATAATAATAAAAGGTCAAGCTCTGAAAGGGGTTCTTGGAATTAATGTCCTGTGGCCAGAGCTGTTAGATACTGAACTCTCTGAGCACCAGCTTGCCTCTTCCTTTTTTGTAACCAAAAGAAAAGAAAAAAGGATTTGAGCCTAATGAACAGTTTCACTAAAAATATATATAGTGAAATGTATAGCGATATGTAAACTCTGCAGATATTGGGAGGGGCATAGTCACAAATCCCTGGTTTCTGATTGTGAAATGTAAATATCTCCGGTCTGAGCTGTTCAAGAATAATAGGTAACTTTTTCTCCTCTTTTGCATCACACGTGGATTGTAGTTGCGCTAGAAGAAAATTACCTTAATGAAAGGTATCACAACAGTATGACTATTTTCTGAGTTTTCTAAACAAGAGGGTTTTTTTTAACGTCAGGCTTATGTTGGATTTCACTGGCGGTGCTCATGGTGCCGGCAGTGAGTGTGCAGGATGCCCTGCAGCCCTGGTCTCTAATTCAGTACTCTGGGGGGACCTGTCGGTACAGAGAGTGGCTTTCTGTAATTCCTGTCCCTGAGTATTTTCATGCAGACATCATGTCGCTGAAATGAACAGGGAAGAAGCATCTTTCTGTGGATTCGACTTTGGGTTATTTATCTGCAGCTCAACCAGCTTTTTTGATTTTCTGTGTTTGCTTTAAAGCAGGAGAAAATGACCTGTTCATCCCAGCAAACTTTCATTAGCATATAGTGCTCTGCCTGATGAATTTGTTACTTTGAAATATTTGTGTTGATTTTTTTTTTTTCCCTGTGTCCTTCGCTTTGGTGGCATTTACCATGTGCTGTATGCCTTAGATTTTTAGCAATAAATTCTCTTCAGCGTGGAAGGCCACAGAATTGACTGGTTGACATTGCCTCAAAAATAAGAATTAAAAACCTCAAAGACATTTTGCTTTTAATGCTTCTTAACTTTGAAATAGTTTTGTAGCATTTTAGTTTAGAGGAGAAAACATTTGTTATCTACCCTGGATATAAAATGATATTATATTTATGAGAAACTGCTTTATAATGAGATTTCCCCCCCCCCCCATGCAGTGCAGTATGTTACAAAAAATGATAATCCCATTCTTTTTTAGATGTTCCAAGTAGAGTGAAAATTAACAGCTTCTCAGAAAAGGGCTTTCATGATATTCTCATGTGCAGGCCGTGTTTGAAGGAGGACACTGTGGGAATGGAAGATCAAACAGCTCTAAGCCACTGAGTCTGAACTTTGGTTTTAATCTGTGGACTGTCAGGAGTAGAAGTTGTGTGCACAGCAGGATACCTGGAGAGGTTTTTGTGTCAACTGGTCAACCTTGGGTAGCTTTGGCTTGCTCTTTCACGAGCTGTTCACAGGCACAGACACGCTGGTCTATTTGCAGATGCTTTTTACGCTCGTCATCCTCCACTGTGTCACTGTTACATCCTACACATACGGAGGTTCCTGAATCTGTGGAGTGGCTTTTGTTTGGGAGACAGAAGCAATTTATAAAGATCTCAACAGCGTTAAATAAAAGAAACATATGCTGGCCTTATTAGTAGCTTGTTGACCTAGATTAGCTGTGGGGAATCTTATAAGCTGATCAGCCATTCCAAAATTGGGAGGTGTCATTGCAATTAGTAGGAAAGGCTGTGACAAAAGGGGAGACAACAATTGTTCAGATAAAGGAAAAGAGAATATTAGTAGCAAATGTCCTCTTGCTGGTATGACGTAGCAAAGTAAATGTAATTAAGTTAATTTTTAAAAGGAATGAGGCATCCTTTGTTACTATGCATTGAGTGTAGTTGTGGTCAAACATATTAAAATGCTGCTTTAGCTGTATCAACAGAAAGAGGAGTACTCCATGTGGGCTCGCCTGTTTTTGCCTGTGTGTAACATATGGAGTTGAGGTTTTAGGCTGATATCAGCTGTTTCCAACATGGAAATATCATTGAACTTGGTTTAAGCCTGGTTGAACCTGCTGGGGATTCTGAGTGGGCACCTGATGGGACACTAATACCCTTGTCCCCCATCTGGCATGAACAGTTGAATGCCCTGCATGCCATTAGAAGTGCTGGGAGCCCGGGACCCCCGAGCTCACGGGTTGTGGAGACTTCCCAGATGGACAGACTCAGAGCTTTATTTTGAAATAGATTGGATCACTGTGAACCACGGAGGGGTCTTGGGCAAACCGTTGCTTCTCTCTGTCTCAGGGTCTTCTCACGTGAAGCAGAGTGGTTGCACTATGTTATCTTCCGCTCTGCATATCGTGGCACAGGACTCCTTAAAAATACCGTTGTGGATTGCTGATCCGGCTTAAAAAGGTTTTTAATATCTAAATACGTACCACTCTAAAAGCTCAAGTTTGGACAAGATTGTTTGCCCTTCCCTTGACCACTTTTTGTGTCTCTGCTGACTTGTAAGACATAGCCATCGTGGTAATCCTGTCATTTTGTGGGGGGAAGTCATTACGACATCTCATTAGTCTTCTGCCATCCAGGAAATTGTGCGGTACTTCAGCGTCTGACAAGCTGCAAGTCATCGCTAGGCAGAATGTGTGATTAAATGAACGTCATGCAAATTAGCTCAGAATCTTGGCCGTAGAACTGAAGTTTATTGAAGTCTTGTTACCTGTTTCAGGGAATCTAGAGCATCACACGGATACTTGCATGCAACGGAGAGCTGCATTTCAGAGGTAGATGGTGCCGTTGTCCCATCTTTAATTATCATGAATGGCCCATTCATAGTTACTGTGCCACGTAAGCTCTTTGGAAACAGTGCAGTTGGATAATAGTCTTCAAATTGGGGAGTTGAACTTTTCTTTTTTGGTGGAACCTTCCAGCTTTTAAAACTGTTGATCTTGCAAATCTGTTGTGATGGGGAGGAAGAAATATTTGAGGAAACTTGTAGAGAAATAACTATTTTTGTGATAGTGTTGTTTTACAGATGAATTTGCAGAGTAGACTGAGGTTCTGAGTTGCGTCATTTAAGTTTTCTGCACGTTTAACAGTGAAAGGAAGCAAAAATGAGAAAGCTAGCAACATTATTCCAGTCCTGCTAGTGCAATTTTGATTTCTTTTAGCTGGCCTGGAGAAAAAGATTAATGCCACTAAAATGCTTACTGGGTTGTATCCCACTGTATTATTTGGGATTTGGGTGTCTAACGTACAGTACACTGAAGATGTGAATCTTACAGTTTTTGCATTTTAAAAAGTCTGTTTTATAGCAATAAGATTTTCTGAGATTTAAAAAAAACAAGGGAATTCTAATAGTCTTTTAGAAACTTATTATTTGCTATTCTAGTAGAGTCCTAGAAACTGCAGTCTTGTCTTCTCAGTTTGTTTTGAATGGAACATACTTATAGGACAGTGTTCCTTAACAGAAATAGAGGTGACTCAAGATAATGACTTGCTTGAACCTGTCTTTTATCTTTAGTTCCAGGGTATTTGGCTCATTAACCGCTTTATTCAGATACAACATGTACTCTTCCCTTTTTAGAAATTTTCTCTTTGGAAAAAACTATGGACTACGATCTAAAGAAATGAATGAGTAATGAACTTACAAGGATTTATCTGACAAACTAAAATAGTATTATGGCTGTAAGTAAGCATTAGTACGAAACAAAAACATAGCATTGATTATAAAACTTCTTTTTTTTCTTGTCAGGGTGCAGCTTATTTCACATTTTAACTGATGTCATTATATATGTCTAGCATTTTTCCAGCTTTGCAGTTCAGTGAACTAATTTCTTTCTCCAGGTGTGTGAAGCCAGGATAGGTATGAGTGGCTGCAAGGAGGGAAGTAGTGCAGTTACTGATAACACCCAACTGAACTGTGTCGGTGCCCTCCAAATTGCTCCTGAAAACCTTCCTTTCCACCACACATGGGAATTTTTAGTTCATTCAGACCCCACACTTCAGTGAGGATTTTCAAACAGGCTTTTTAACTGATTTTAGGAATACAAGATAACAGTTTATGAGATTTCTGAGTCTCTTAAGTACTCGAGCCAAGGTATTTCCCACCGCCATATACTTTCACTGTAGTTTGCGTGGCTTGCAAAGAGAATATTGCACTTTGAAACATCTGACACTTTTAAATGGAGGGTGAAAATATAGGTACAGAAGAAAGAATCGGGATTTAACAACTTGTATGTGCATCAGGTCTTTATAACTGTTGAATGACTCAACCTTTTTAATGGTAATGGCCTTCAGCAAGTTTAGGAAGGAACAGGCTTTTAGGTAAAGTAAATACACTTAGTTCTGCAATGAATAAATAAATTTGCTGTGAAGTTTTGTAGAGACATGTTTCTGTAACTCACTAATCGTGCTCTTGGGTCCACAAGTACGTCTTTCTCCAAATACCACAATTTACATGGGCTCAGATGGGATGGATCCTGCTGCAGAACAGGGTGAGGGCTCAGATGAGCGCTGCCGACTCCTCGCGGCGCGCTCTCTTGCGGTGCTCTAGCCGTTGTCTCCCGACGGAGGGTTTTCAGGTTCACGCAGACTGAGATGCAAATGTCTGTGTTAATGCGGGTGTCGTAGGCATCTCCTGTAATCCCGTGCAGAGCCTGTGAATTATCACAAGTGTCTAGCCAAAGGATAAAAGCGCAGGAGGTTTCAAAAGGAACATTCCCATAGTAGCATCTCTTAAGCTGCCAGGGATATGTGCCTTCCAAGTAACTGGTGCATCTGGGTGATTAAAGCCTTCGCTCTTTGTCTGAAACATCAGTACTGAACAGACGCTTCCTCTGAGCTCTTTCCTATCTTTTTTTCTTATGGGTCATCAGTTGCCTGTGTCTGCTTCTAATATACAAATCCTTTTGTTCTTTTTGATAGAACTTCATCTGTACAGAGGTAATTTGGCCTTTCTGTAGAAGAATTTCATATATTTATCATTTGATTTTCAGTCTAGCAAACATCTCCAGAACTTGTTTGCTTTTCATTTCCTTGCCCTCCTTCACTATAAATACTTTCATGCATAAAGATAATATTCCTCTCATAAGCCTGTCGTGTGCATTTGGCCAGTACTGTGACAGCATGCTGCTTCGGGGCATGGGAACTTACGTCTGTGACACATTATCACAAATAATTGCTTCTTAAGTATTTAAATAATTTTCATGCTTCTCTGTTCTGTGTTGTTATGGCACCTTTAACCCTATAATGACCCCTTGCCCCCAAACTGCTGTTTTGCAATAATGTAATTTAAAATCCTGTCCTCACTCTGTGCTATAAGATATACATTTAATGATACTTGTATCTGAAAAGTAGGCCTGCAAGAACGAAGTACTTCTAGAAAGCTAAGAGAAGTCACCCGATTCCTTAGATTAGGAAGTTACGCGGGGATCAGGGAGGAAGGAAAGTACCAGTAGTGAAAAAGGATCAAGTCAGGGATTACTTGAGAACTGACGCATAGATGTCCGTGCGACCTGGTGAAACGCATCTGAGTGTGCTATGAGAGTTGACTCATGCCATTGCAAGACCACTGTCTGTTGGATCACATCTGGAGAACTGCATCCAGGTTTTGGGCCCTTGGACATAGGAAAGGTGTTGCTAAACTGAAGCAAGTTCAGTGGAGGGCTGCCACGGTGCTTGGGGGCTGTAGGACTTGGGTAGGAAGATGGGCTGAGGGAACTGGGCTTGTTTAGCCTGGAGAAGAGAAGGCTTTGGGGCAAGGCTACGRCAGGAGTTTCAGAGAAAGGGTTAGCAGCATTCCCACACGTAGGAGGAGGTTACTGAGAAGATGGAGCCCGGCTCTTTATAGAAGTGTGTGGCAGGATGATGAGAGAGAATGGTCATGAACTGAAGGCAGGAGGTTCCAGCCTGATGGAAGAAGACAATTTTTCATGGTCAGGGAAGCATTGGCACAGCAGCCCAGAGAAGTTGTAGAGTCTCTGTCCCTGGAGGCTTTCAAGACCCAACTGGCCAAAACCYTGGTCTGGTCTGGATTCAGTGTTAACCCTGCTTTGAGCAGGAAGTTTGGCTAGAGACCTCCTAAGGTCCCTTTCAACCTTAATTATGACTCTTAAGATAAGAATAATAAAAAAAAAATACTGAAACTGGCTGAAAAGGGAGGAATTGTTTTAAGTGTTCTAGTATGGTAAAGGCCAGTGCGATCTCCTGCATCCCCAGTACCGACTTCTATTGTACCTTAGGCAGCTTGACTGTGCTAACACCGCAGTGGCAGAAACCCACCCCAAAGAACCCCAAACCACCTTTCTGTGGACATATGCATGTCAATCTCATAATAGTCTTGCTACTAAAAAACAAATACATAGTATTCTTTCTACTGCGGTTCATCAGTACCACAGTTCATGTCATCAACGGCAGAGTACTAAACAGAAATAAAAACTTTTGCCCAAAATTCTAATTTTGGATGATGTATAGGATGTATTTTACTGTTGGCAAGAAGGCAGATAGGCTTTTGACCGTTTGCCTTTCTGCTGTTTATACTGTATGAAATAACGTTAATAGGTGATATTTTAGGCAGAGAGTAAATTAACCATTCTCATGGAATGGATGATCTAGTAAATTGTTGCCATCATTGATGTAGTATTTGAGTACAGAATGTATTTTGGTTGGGCTTGTCTTTGGGAACATAAGAGTAATGACTAATAGGACGTCCTAGAACATAAGTTATCTAACGTGAACAGTAGTAAAATCTTCATAGCACGTCACGACATTCTCCCTGCATGAATACAGATAGTTTGGGGTGCTGACTAATATGTGCTAGTTTAATTAGCTTATACTTTCATCGTTTGTTTTTTTTTTAAAAAGACTTCTGTATTGGCTTTCCCATAGAGTCATGTTGTAGCATAACTCCCTTTTGAAAGTATGGTGATTAAGTCTTCAAACTCAGCGAAAGATGTTATTTGCTGTGCATTTTTCAAATTCTGCTGCAGAAACAATATGACCTAAATATTTAATCAGGCTTAGCAGAATTGGCGTTTTTTATTGCTGCAGATTAATCTAGTTTCTCTGAGCCAATACATGTGGCATGTATGTCTTCAAGACCTTACTTTTTCTCAATAACGTTAAAGATTTATAGCCTTCATAAAATCTGGCATGCACTGAGAGGAAGATTATGAATTGCAATTACTTAAACGTTAGCACTGGGAATTTTTCTTTTGAATCCTGTATATGCTGTTTCAGACTAGGTTGTATTTACAGAGGGGTTAGTGAATACTGTTTTTATACCACTTTTCTATATCCTGCCCAATTTGCTTTGTTTCTGTGTTGTTAAAAAGATGTTGGCCTGGTGCTGTTTATGTTTTTGTCTTTGATATATTTATTTTAAATTTGCAATTGACTTCAGTAGAGAAAATATCAACTTTCTGGTTTAAATAAATAAGGACCTAAGTGGCTTTGCATGTTTTGCTTAGCACTGTTGTCTGTCCTTAAAATTTTGGATGAAAAAATTAATGTGAGCATATTGTGAATTTCAGCACTTCTTATTTTTTAACTCTTATTTTTGCTAAGTGTTTAGTCTGTGGCTGTACTCTTGTGTATACCTCTTGAGTTACATGGAGTTCGAGTTAAAAATTGGAAGTGATGTGATTCCCTAAACAAAAATAATTGCGATGACCATTTAGGACATTGAATTTTCTTCAGCCAAACACGAGAAACAGCAGATTTGGAAGAATCTTTAGCAAAGTCTCATTTGTTTGTTGGTTTTGATTATCTGTGTGCTTCACACAAGGTCCTTGGAGGGCTTCCAGAAGATTAGCGAGACTCAGTAAAGCTGCAGGAAGCCACGGCATGCATTCGTGCCCTGGCAGCCAGGAGGACAAACTGCATCCTGGGGTGCATCAAACACAGCATAACCAGCCGGTCAAAAGAGGTGATTATCCTGTTGTATTCAGCCTCACCTTGAATACTGTGTGCAGTTCTGGGCCCCACCATTTAAGAAGGTTGTGAAGGTCCTTGAATGTGTCCAGAGGAGGGCAACAAAGCTGATGAAAGGGCTGGAAGGAATGTCCTGTGAGGAGCGGCTGAGGAGAGGACTTTGGGCTTGTCTAGTTTGAAGAAAAGGAGGCTGAGGGGTGACCTCATTGCTCTCTGCAGCTTCCTGAGGAGGGGATGTGGAGAGGGAGGTGCTGAGCTCTTCTCCTGGGATCCAGTGATAAGACACATGGGAATGGTTCAAAGCTGCACCAGGGGAGGTTTAGACTGGACATTAGGAAGCATATCTTTACTGAGAGGGTGGTCAAACCCTGGAACAGGCTTCCCAGAGAGGTGGTTGATGCCCCGAGCCTCTCAGTGTTTTAGAGGCATTTGGACAATGCCCTTAACAACATGCTTTAACTTGGTCAGTCCTGAAGTGGTCAGGCGGTTGGACTAGATGACCCTTCCAACTGAAATATCCTATTCTATCCTATCCTATCCTATTCTGTTCTATTTGCGTGGGATGCAGCTCTGCCGTCACACAAGTGGCAGTTCAGCTCGCAGCTAACCTCCACCTCCCCAGTGGGGACATCGACATCGAACTCCCGTTGATTTTAAAGTGTTTCTTTGATGCCCTTGTTTAACTGCTGTCATCAGAATACCTTTAATGATCAGGATTGTCCAGACTCTATGGAAAGGAAACCTTTCTTTGCCTTCATCAAATCTGCACTAAATTACAAATAAATATAGATATATATGTGTATATAAAAATGATATGTTTCCCCTACATGTGCCTGGGTGGCAGCCAGTGAAGAGTGCGTACAGGAAGGGTCTCTGCCCTCTCTGCGGTCAGAGTGATGATGAGAGCGTTCATTGTAACTACTGCTGGTTCAGACAAATCCAAAAAGCTCTCGGGAAGAGAGGACCAGAGCTCCAGGATTACGGGAGATTGGTATAAGCGGGTGAGAGTATCCTCATGGCAGCGGAGTGTAGGCGTTCACCTCCCTGAAGATTTATGAGAAGAGGGTGGCGGCGGGAAGGACAATTCCAGAAGTTGGGGAGAGTTACAAGGAAGAGCAATTTTCTCCTTCAGCAAATTTAATTTTTTTTTTTTTTTTTTTCTTTTTCCAGAAGAGTGATGTAGCTGACTGATGTGTTTTGTTTGGGTTTTTTTTCTTTTCTGATTTGTTTTTTCTTTCTTTCCCTTTTTTTGTCTCATTTTCCCAGCCAATACTGAAGCTTCCTCCCTGCCTTCTCATTTTATACAAGCCGCTGGGCAAGATTAGACAGTGCCAGGATCAGGGAAGGAAACATATTCATGGATGCCAGAAACATGAGTAGAAAAAATTCTCAAGTAGCAGGTAGTGTACAGGCCTCTTCACAGGTGTCAGGGTCTCTATGCTGTCTTTTATAGTAGCAAAGTATTTTAGGTATATTTTTATTCAAAAATACACATTATTCATGTTTAGCAAATGAGCCTTTTCTGTGTTGGTTTTGGTGTTTTGTTCAATTTTCGTCTCTTTCTTTCAATTCCCCACCTGCTATGTGTAGTAGAGAAAGCGAAAAACAAACAAGAAACACACAAAAAACCACCTGTGGGAGTGAACCCTTGGAGACTTCGAAATGACACTTTCTGACTTCAGAAGGATTGAATTTGGTGCTTTGACTTGATGCCTGTCAGTTCTGAGCATCTTCACTTATCTTAAAGATGTCGTTGGGTTTCCATGTTCATGTTCATTTCCATCCAGTTTGTATTCTGGAATCCCAGGGAATCACAGCTGATCTGGTGTGAGAGATGGATGACTACCAGACAGAAAGGATCCTGTCACTTCAGTCTCCAAAATACTGATGCTAACCTCTGTTGGTTTGGATCTGAAAATTTTGGGGTTCTGTGGCTTTAATAGCCATGGCTATTTAAATTATATTTAAATATATATAAATTATTATAATTTAAAGTTTGATGGAGCATATGGAATTTTTTTTTTCTTTAATAGATTTGGATTTCTAGAGAATATAGCTATGGTAATATTTGTGTAGTGAGAAGGCATTAAAGGAGTTTTATTATTTTCATTACCTCAAAAAAAACCCAAAAGAGTGAAAGTTCATTGTTATGTAAGAATATATGTATTTTTTTAGTTGGGATAACTCAAGTCCGCCCCGATTTCCCAGACTTATGTAACCAGACACTCTACTTTTTAGTTATTAGAAGTTGACACTGTAATGTTTTGTTATCAGAATTCAAAATGTTGATCAGATGGCTTTTACTTTTTATAAGAGGGAATTATAATCTTCTTCTGGAGTGGGATTTTAGTACAGTATGAGCTACAGTTTTGTCCTCGGGGTAAACAGAATACATGAATAATATGCGCCCACACACACCATCAATCAAATATAATGTTCTTTATTTTCTGCAGTACTGCTTTTTCAAATTTTTCAGTACTATATTGTAGTTGGAGATTGCCTTTTGCTGTAAAGTAAAAGTAATATGCTTCATAAAACATACAGAAAACAAAAATTTCAGTAACGTAATTGTAGATGTAGCGGCTGCTGGAAAACTGATCTCTGGTCGATCAAGTAAGTCTGATTTCAAACTCAATATCCACGATTAGTCAGTGAAAGTTGGATGTAAGTTTTTCTCAATGTACATATCTGTTGAGGGATTTAAGCCTTGATTTTATTCAGGTTTAGCTTAGAGGATTTAATAACGGAGATGCTTAGTCTTTGGTATGGTGTAAGCTCTGCTGGTCATAGTGGCTGTAATGCAAGTTAGAAAACGCAGGTGTATGGGATTGCGTTGCTCTTGGTATGGGTTTAAAATCACACCTTTCAGTAAACAAGTTCAACTTTGAAAATAGGAATGGCCTTGTCCTTATTACCTGAAATGATGAAAGGGAGGATAACAGAATTGCACTGGCCGTATTGTATAAATACCCAAGAGGACTGGTGACGCTTGAAGGTTTTGTTTCCAAAGCGTGACACTTGAGCCAGCAGCTCCACCAACACCGGGAGCTGGCTCTGAAAGCTATCTGCCCACAGAAGTGGTCCCTCCTGTGCTCGGTCCCATCCGTGCTGTGGCAGGACGAGGTGATGGCACCGAGGCCGGCAGCGGTGGGAGGGCAGTGCTGCTGGCACTGTCTCACCCTGTGTCTGTCTCAACAGGGCACGAAACCTCTGGGTGAAGTTTTTGGGAAATTTCTCCTCCTCCCATCGCATGCTGTGTTCTCATCCAGTTTGTCAGTTGAGCCTAAATGTGGTCATCATGCTTTGGGGATCAAGTCTTGTTCTTCCTATCTATGGAGAGCATCGACAGGGGCCAAAGATAAGTGATAACAGACGGTGCTCTCAGTTTCTTGACAAAAGTCTAACGAGATCGAATGGCTGGAATGAGACCTATAGAGGCTTGAAATAAGGTACAATCTTCTAGTAACAAGGCTGGTAAAATATACTAAATGGGAATAGTGGACTCATGACCATTTAAATCTTCTAAGCAGCATCATTCTAAAAGATGCTCTTTAATCTGGTTTTGGAAGAAATTCTGTGGCCTCTGTGGGCAGCTGGCAGGGCAGGCTCATGTGTTGAGGGTTCCCCTCGGTATGGGATCCTGTAAATACCGTTCTTTATGTTCTCCATCCCCGGCCTGTGGAGTGAAGAGAATAGCCTCTGTTGCTCAAAACATGCTGTGGTCAAAAAAAAGGCGTGATGGCTTAAGAAATTGCCTCCTTGCAGCTGCTTCCTCTCCTGAAAACTAGTATATCTGCAAATGAAGGGCCAACAAGGATTGTGGGTTCCTCAACTTCCAGAGCAAAGGTGGGTGACTGACTTTAACCCAGTAGTGAATGCTATTTAAACTAAAGCAATGGGAGATGCTGGCTTTGATAAAGTCTTAGGCTTAGAGCCCCACTGATTGCACCAAGGATCAGCTGTTGGTGACACTCTTTTTTGTCCTGTTCTTTGCCCGAGGTACACAAATAATTGGGTCTCCTAAAAGAGTGTTCTAGCCACACATGTCCAATAAAGGGATTATAGAGGGATACAAGCCTGTGAAATGCAGACAGTTGGGGTAGATAACCCATTGGCCAGGTTTCAACCTCTGAAGCTATGAAATGATGGGGTTTTTTATTTCGTAAGGAGGTTGCAGCCTAGAGTTCAGGTGTTTGTTGATTCAGGCTGCAGTAGGGATAGCAGTCAGTCTGGTAGAAGTATCTTGATGCTTACGAAGAGCTGTCTTACTTATCTTACGGTGTATTAGGCTGCTTAAGGTACTTTCTGGAGGACTTGCCACACTTGATACCCTGGGCAGAGTTCCCCTGTGAGCTGGGCTATCACACTTGCGTATTGTACACCATTATGCAGTGAAGTCTTTTGTATGCAAAACCTATAATAATAGATGTTTGAGGTTATGTGCTTCATAGTTTACCAGTGATGCAGGTTCTTGCAGGTGAACTACTCTAATTAGTTTATTCTCCTTTCCATTAGGAGTGGGAGGATATCCTGTGAATAGGCATAGGCAATATCTCTTACTCAAGAGCATTCAGAGTTGGTTAATATGAATACTACATATTTTATTGACTGCTCTATAGTTATTTCATGGAAGTGATTGTAGTTTTTCATGAAGAAGCTGACCAGGTCTTAAGTGTGTAACTCAGTTACGATAAAGCACCATGTTTGAGGAACTAGAATTAACTACAGGAATACTCTACCACTGGAATCCCAGGCTGCGAGAGCAGTTCGCACTGATCAGCAATTCTGTGTGAATTTTTTCCCTTAAAGCGAGATGTCAATTTCCGTGAAAATCAGTTAAATTTTGTGAATACTCTCAGGTTTTTTTAATGGTAAACTTTGTAAACCAGGTTCAGACTCATGCATTTATATTTTCAGGGCAAATTGAGAGAGGCAAAAAACTTTTCTTAATGCATTATCAAMCTAAAAAAAAAAAAGAAAAAAAAAAAGCCCAATTTCTTGCATCTCTGACGTGTGAGACTTGGCAAGTTCCCTTTGTGGTAGTGACAGAACCAGCGTATGGCCACAGGCTAACAGATCCGTCTGTCTTTTGAAACTGTTGTTTTATGTCAAACTGCTTCATTGCTTACTTGGCATCTTCCATTGACTCTTGGCACAAAAATCAAGGACATTAAACCATGAATTAGCTTTCTTAAAGGAAAATACCTCTTTTTTCTGTTTTTTCTCCCTTTACCCTTGTCTTTCAGTTATACCTGCCGCCACTTGCGGAGATATGTATATGTCTTGGACAAACTGTATTTCCCCCACTCTCACTGCTCTACGCTGCAGCATTGCTTCTCGACCCTCAGTGACAATGGAGAGGAACTCTTGTCTTTAACTTGTTCTCACATTCTCAGATCCTATGCTTCCAGGTTATTAACCTCTGCTCTCCATTTACTGCATGCTGCATGCTCTGTGACTGATCTGTGCATGTTTTCAGTAAACTGATGAATAACGTTAAATGGCTAAGGGGATGGTTTGTGTCTTTATGGCATCCTTGATGTGTGTCCTAAAAAGTGTGGTAGAGATGGGAGTCTAATAATGGTTTGGGTTTTTTGTCGTTGGGGTTTGTTTTTGTGGTTTTTTTTTTTAATGTAGAATACAACTTCTGAAATTAATGTGCGGCCTTTGGAAGTTTTAAATGCTCTTTATGTTAGAGTAAAAGTATTTTAATCCTTTTCCAAAGCTATGACATAAGAATGTAAGCTGTGATTCACAAAGCTTCCATAGAGTTATGTAGTTTGTTTGGAATTAGTGCAGAGATATAAGTTGTCTCACGTGTAAGTGTCTAATACTTCCCTGACGCCTGTTATTTTGGTAACACTGTCTATATAAATTGCTTTTCAGGAATGGGAATGATAGAACTTTTCCCTCAAGTTCAGTAAATTGTCATGGCACTTAATGATAAATTAAGAAGGATCTGTCTTTTTTGATATGCCTGATCAGTTTTGATTATACGGAATAAGAACGGTGAGAATCCATCAGCCCAAAATGACAACATAAAATCCTTGTTCATGGTGCGGAATTATAGATGCTCTACAGAAACTGTAAAATAGCGGGGAACTTAAAAATAAATTCTCCTTGCAATACCCGAATGTTTTCTCTAAGATGTTTACTCCAAGTAAAAATTAAGTTTTACTATTTCACTGTTGACGCTGAGGATAATTAAGTATGTTAACCAAGATGCTAGAAGTTTTAGGAAAACAAGGAAAAAATTGCATGACAAAATTGTTCAGAACATGGAAAGCATCCAGGGTGGAAATGCAGCTTCCCAGCTAAGCCAGCATACAATAGCAATAGACCACACAGTAAACATAAGTAAAACCAGCTTGATTGTCAAGGGAAGAAAATATGGCATGCAAGCTGAAATAGCTCTTTTTGTACAAAAGAAATTTTATAGTAGTACATAATGATGGAGAGTTACACTGAAGGATCTCAACAGGAGATGAAAATCTAGCTGTCCCAGGGGCATTCTCCAGATTAATTTGGAACAGGGGTGCGGTATTAAAGTAGGCAAACCCCTAAGATTTCAGAAGCATTATTTAAAAATGAATAATAATAATGAGAGCAGTCCACACCAAAATCTTGTTTAAGATGGAATGCTTTACATGTAGGAATGATATCCTGAAAATAAAAGAAATAGCTTGATTATTCCAGCTTGTTTCAATGGAATTTTGGTAATTCTGTACAATGGCAACACTACAACATTAAGTTGGCAAAATCATCCTTGGGAGACTAAGTACTACTCCATGGATATTGCATCTTTCAGGTAGCTTTATGGGTGAAAATAAGCACTGATAACACTATACACCTTCTCATATAACAAGCTTGTGAAGTTTTTAGAGCAGAAAGTTCCATCTAGTTGGTCCTCATACCGAAACTAATGGAGGAATAGTTTATTGGTATTACTTTCTGAAATGGGAGTTATGCATCAGTTGAGATATATTAGAATATATCTGCCTGGGAGATTGTAAAATCTCAGGTTTTCATTACAGGCTATCCTTTTATGAGATAGGAGGAGGACAGAGTATTTGAAATAGAAATTGCTGCTAGGAAAATATATAGGTASTGGTTTTTAGTGGCTAATTCTGTGTTGTTTTTCTGGTAATACATGATTAGAAAAGTGAAACACCTTCTAGCGTGTGTGCTCAGGAAACTTGCCTGCATAAGTCTGTAAATAGCATCAAATGCAGTTGCATAAATGGAGGTGTCAAAAAAGGTGGGGTTTGTGTGAAGCTGTGCATCCATCCTGCATTAAGTACTATGCTATTTTGCCCTATGAACAGCCTGTTTAGTAATTTATGCATTCCATCTCTTTTCTAAAGGCAAAGGGTAATTAAATATGGCGATTTATAAATCATGACCCTCCCATCCAGGCCTTGTTGCAGGACTCCTGGTAAAGAATATAAGACTTAGCCCTGAGTAATGGCTGGTCTCTAACACTGTCCTGATAGCCCCAGATGATGTTGCCTCTCTTTAGATGTCCCATAGAATTAAAGTTTTTATTACTGTTTTGGTACATTTTGTGTGCAAACATGAATATGGACACAAACAGTTGTACCTTTAATTTGGAGGTGGGGAGAGGGAATTAATAAAAGCAAAACAAAGGAGAAAAGATGAAGAAGGCTTTGGAATGATGGCACTGACTAATTAGTAGTAGTTAATAACCACTGTTTTCCATTAAAGCACTTATAAAAGTGCGTTTATGCTGCTGGCTGATCAATGTTGTTCACGTTTTCAAGCTATCATGGATTTGTGTAAGATACTGGTGGTGACCTGTCAAATCTATAGGCACACCGCATCCCACACTTACTGAACAGCTAACGCTGGTTAAAGTGGGGGAGAGGGGAAGGAAAATGGTATATATTCCCCTATCCCGCAGGGAGTAAGCCCACAGCACCAGGTCTCCAGGCAGCTTTAACTGGGATTTAGTGCCAGTGTTGCTTTCGGTGGCTTTTCTAAATTTTAAAACAGAGGAGACACAATACCTATTTTATTATGCTGTGCATTAGCATAGCATAAATACTGAGCCTGGGATTGTTATCTGTCATTGCTCTTGTCTCATAATTCTGTTGTGGCTGTGCTATTTATTGATTATTGCAGTAACCGTGCTTCRTGATGTGAAATACATTCTCCTGCTCTTACCATTATGGTTTCCTTTTGAATTGCATGTTCATCGTGTGATGTTTTAACGCTCACGTGTGTTCCCTTTTTGTTTTAAAGCTCTTTGGGTTGCAGTCAATCTCAGGAAAATTGTTTTTGAAAATGAAACTGCTTTAGTGCATGTACTAGCAAAAGGCAGCTAACAAGCAACGATTTGTTTTGGGATGCTGAACAAATYAAGGACAATTTTATTTTCATAGCTAGCTCGACATTGTGTGCGTGAAAGCAGGAAATATGTTTTTGCTGAGCCTTGTAAATTGAGTAAACATGTTCATGAAGTAGTAGAGCAAAAGAAAAAATTATATGGATTTATATGAATTAAGTTTTTTTGCCCAAAGAAAAAAGACAAAGAAATAGGATGTCAAAATCACACAGTTTACCCATTTTGCGTATCTTTTATTACTTAATGCTGGGTTTGGTTGAACAGCAAAATGTATCTAATAAGATTTTAATACTGCCTTTCAGAAGTGTTCTGGCACATTGTCTGAAGCTTGTAGAGGATAAGCTTTGCAACCATACTCCTCCCATGCCATCAGAGTCGATGGAATTGTGCAATTACGTTAATTTAAGAATGCGCAGTCTTTGCAGGATCAGGGCCTTGGAGGTTAGCTTTGAAAAATACTGCTAGTTACCAGAAATGTTTCTGTTGCTGCAAATGTGATGGTGAAGTTCTGCATAAAGCCCACTTGTGTTCATTACCCAGTTGCCAGCTCCTTTTTTCCTTGGAGTGTGAGCTGTGCTGGGGCATCGGGGCTGGATCCCAGGAACGTATAGACAGTCCTTTGTCATGATATGGATTACTGGCCCTTCCTTCAGTACATACAGGAAAGGTGTCAGAGTATCATCCTCGAAAACAGCTAAAACATTTGCAGGTCTGACATATTTTCTTTGGCTTTAGTCTGTGAGGGGAAGGTGGGGAGAAACATGAAGCAGATACGTATATTATTGAACCTTAAATGATTTTTGCATGGATTAATGCAACACGGAGAAGTACATCAATTAGTATTCTTTCAGATGGGTTTTGACAGGTGTGAGTTCTTTTTCTCTGATTCTATAGATCATCTTGAGCATTTGTTTACATTCGGTTTTTAAGCAGTTAATATAGAAATCTCACCCTAAGTTAGTGCAAGTAAGATAGTCAGTACATCAGCCTTGCGTGAGAACTAGCTGGATAACAGAAGATCTGGGTGTTCTTACCAAGAGCCCCTTCAGCCTCCTTAAAACTGGTCCTTTTCTATTTTCCTGCTGTTTCCAGTTAAAGCAGTCATAGTTATTTATAACTTTTGAAAATAATTTATATCACTTCTGGTACTTGCTGTGTGTGATATTTTAAATATGAAGTACCAAATATTGATCCTTACTTCACTGGGAGCTTAACCCACGAGAGCTGATATTGAAAGTGTTCCCTGTGTAAAGAGAATCAAAGCATTATTGAGAAAAAATAACAGTTATATTATAAACATCTAGTAGGTGGGACAACATATAAACACAGCAATCAACAAGATGAGCAATATTATTTTGACTTTAATGATCATTTAAATGGGAAGGTCTCTMTTTGGTATCACACCTTCGGTAAACACGACTGTCTCTGCAAACAAGTCTCCCAAACAGAGGGAAGTCAGTGCAGGTAGGCTTCCATCCAAAGTGGTGTGTGAAAACAAAAATGTTGTTGTAAATTGGTGTAGGCAGACGAAATTGGTTGAGGAGGAGACAATTTCCAAAGGTGACAAAAATCTTACTTCTGCGGGAAAATTATGCATGAGTCTTATCTCATAGGGGGCCCCAGTCACAGGACCTACTGAAAACCTTTATTGGTAAATAACTCGATAAAACTCTGTGAAAAGGAGAATAAGTTGTGATGTAGTAATTGGACCTTATCGAAAAGGCTTTTTAAGTCTTTCTAAGTTTTGAACAACAGCTTGCTTTTTTCACATTTTGTGAATAAACCCGCTTATGTCATAGGATTAGAAGTACAATGATGAAAATGGCAGAGTCTGGACCCGTCACAGGCAAGAAATAGTTTCACTTCTCAAATCACTAAAGCAAACTATTTTTGGAATGGTAGATAACTTAGTTTAAAAATTTAATTTCTTTTTTTTTTTCMAAAAAAAAAAATTCTCCAACCAAAAGGTCTAAAAATCCTGGTAGATTTAAGGACTTGTCTAAAATAAACTAACCTGATACTCTTTTTTTGACAATACTGATAAAAACTTTTTTTCTGCAGGACATTTTAGTAAGGATCTGCACTTTGCCTCTAAAACTGGCWTCTGACCGAACAGTCTGTGGGTGCCTTTCCTTTTCCTTTCCTTTTTCCTTTCTGCTACCACAAGCACTATTCCACGTGCTCCACTCAGCATCCTGCCAAGCCAGAAGGCTGATGAGAACAGAATTGGTACCCATTCAGGGATTACAATATCATTGCGTTATCATAGAGTATAATTACGGGTTGGTTGGGAAATTTTTCTTGTTACTGAGACATATGGCTTTATTCATCCAGCTTCTAATGTCAGAGTTGGAGATTGCGCATTTTTGTGACAATGAACGAAATTTTTCTCTTAACGTGATCACCTGTACACTGACAAATTCCAACTGCTGCCATTACCGGTGTTTAACCTAAAGACTCAAAGATGGTCTTTTTCCTAAGGGGTTTAATAGTCATTGTTTTACTTTTTATTTTCAGTGCAAATCCAATGCTGTGCGTTGCTGTAATAATGATTGATTTCAGTGGTTATGATACGTGCATTTTAAATTTCAGTCTTAGGTAGACCATGGAACAGCTGACAGGATTTAATTAACTCCCTTAAGTAAGTAAAAGTAAGAATAAGTAAAAATGGGCAAAGGAAAAAAGATACAATCAAGCTACATGAATATTTCTTGGAGGATGGAGGCTGGTTTGACAATCCCAGTATGCTGGGATTTCTATAGAGCACCTTGTAAGTTTTTATGCAAACTGTTCTCTGAGCTTCCACTCAAGATGTTTTGTGTGGACTCAGTTCCTGATCTGGGATCACAGGTCAGGAGAYGAGGCTTTTTCTTTGGCCACTGTGATGGTGTGGAACAACATTTCCCTGAAATCCAGCTGATTTAGTTATTTTCCTTTGGGAAAAAAGAAATAGAACTAAAAAAAATGGTCAGAGGTCTGTTGAATGAATATAATTTAATGTTTTATTGCTTTTTGATTGTGATTTTTAGTCAGCTGCTGATAATTTTATTGAAGGGTTGAGGTTTTTTATTATGGAAGGATCACTTTACACTCAACATTGAGTGACTTGGCAGAGGGGAATTGTTTATAAATAATTCTGTTACAGATTCTTTGTCTTTGTACTGCACAGTATATCAATCAAGAAACCAGTGAGATATAAAATCAATGCTGTGGGTATTTGGTGGGTGAAAAATTGCCTAGCTTGTAGGTCTCAAAATGCAGTATAACTGGATGCTCGTCAAGTGGGTGCACGTCTAGTGGAAACCCTTGTGCATTGGTTCATTAACTCCTGCCCTATTTAAAATACTGTATCGAGAATAGTTTTTAGGGAAGCCGTGATCAATGAAGGGGAAAGATTGCTGACATCAAAAAGTAACTATCTAAGCCTGATGCAAGCAAGGTGTATTTTCATAGAGCCGGTAGAATGTCGTGCACGTAGGTCACGCTCTCGGGATAAGAGATCCAGGTAGCATTGACTTTGAAAGGACTTGGAGGGAGGCAGATTTATGAGTTTACTCTGAAATGGTTTGGGAGATTAAGGGTAAATAAATTCTTTAATAAGGAGCCCTTTAGTATGCAAAAGTATAATGCACTCCAGTAGCTGGAAATTGAAGCAAAGCCAATTGAGACTGGTTCATATTTTTTTACACGGTGGATGATTCACTGGAATACTTTAACAAGGGCTCTGGATTTCCCGAGATTGGAATTTTGAAATGAGATTGGATGTTTTCCTAAAAGATATGTCCAAGTCCAGCCACAGCTATTGGACTTGAAGGAGGAAGTAGCCGAGGGAATTCCTATGGCTTGTGTCAGACATGCTGATCAAAGTGGCTTCTTTTGGCATTAAAACGTGGAGTTACAGGCAGATTGCCATGCAGGATTTTGTTGTTTTGTTTGTCTTACGGATTTCTTTAAAAGGCTGCGTTTTGATTTCGATTTTTCCCGTTACAAATGTAATTTTTCCAGGTACTATCCCCCAGGTGATCTGACCCAAATAGTACAAAACAGCACAGGTTGCCAAAACGCTACTTTCTCATGCACAAAAAAATTAAATGGAAAAGTAAGAATTGCAAGAGCTATGTTCTTTCTATATAATAGTCTTTATTCCTCCCACCCTGGTAAAAATTTATCACAGACATGATCTAGACGCATTCTACCACATTAGCATGTGAAACTAAAACGCATCTTGATCAGACGGAATTATTTTTAATTGAATGCTTATGAGCCCACGTTCCCATGAGATGAAATTGGAACAAAATTACTTTCACACATTTCCATTGTAGCAGTATGTTCAGAGTCCGGGGGTTTTGCGTTCATACGTAATGTCTGGCAATTAATCAGGATTGGGGAGGGTGTCTTATTCTTTTATAAGTATGTAAATAAGCTATTGTTTGGAGACTAAAAAGAGAAATATTCTATAGCTTGCCTGAAGAGTTCAGGAGAATGCTAATAAAATGAATGTCAGACTGAATATAGTTTAATAGTTTATAGCTGAAAGCAGAAGGGATTTATGCTCATGTAAGCCAATCTTCTGCTTAGACCAAAAAGCCTTACTGAGGTTCAGCTCCTCTGACTTTCCTAGGGTGCAGAACATCGCCTCTCAGGTGCAGAACATCACCTCTCGAGCAGCTCCGATAAGTCATTGTCACTGGCAGCATGGAGTGCAGTGCGGGTATTCTTTGTTTTGTCCATCTAGGTGATGCACTGTTATCTCCTTTGGTTTCCCAGACAGCATTGCATGAACTTTGGCTAGTGAAGGCAACTTAGTAAAATGTGTAATTATTGCCTAAATATAGAAAATTATTCACTTAGAAAATAAAAAAACATACGTTACTGATTCAAAACATCTTCCAGTTTGTCAAATTAAAGCACAGATTCTCACCAAAGCTACATTTTGGCTTATGCAGAAGTCCTCTTCATCGTGAGCTCTTGTTGCAAATCAACAGACTGTAGCTGTGATTCCAGGACTCATTATGTTCAGATGAAACTAGTGGAAAGTACTGACTGCAGCTAGAATTATCACAATTGATAATTGTGATTAAGGTGTTCCAACCAGAATGCCTGAAGTTAAGCATTAAAACGTATACTTTTTTTTTTTTGCTTTTAAATAGTGAGGAGTATCTACATCTTGCAATGAATTGAGAACTAAATGTTTAATCCTTACATGTGGATGTCTAGAGAGAGATCTGGATATCTACCTGGAACTGGGTGTAGTGCCTTAAGTACTAAAATACATCAAAGAACTTTGCAAACCTGAGTAACAAATGATTCGCAAGTACCCCGGAAGAATGGTSGAGCAAGTAACTTTGCAGATGTCTCTTGGAGACAGAGATGTAGGTGATTAAGGGATTCAAATCATGCATATGAACAGTGGTGATGAAARAAGTTTTGGCAAAGGACTCTGAAGAACAGAAGCAACAAGAGATTTATGCTGTTAATGTAGGAGACAAGACATTGGCTTTTAAGGTTGGATGCAAAGAATCCCACTCCATAAAATACATAAAATTTTAGTTCAGCAGTAATTTGTAATCAATAAACACAAGAATCAATAGTGCAGTTAAAAAAAAGAAAAAAAAGAAAACCCCACAACATACTCTTAACATCGTAGGTGGCTTTCACTTGAGATGTGATTTGGTTAGGGGGATATTGTGCATAAGATGTGTGGGCTGATTTTGGGCTGATTGTGCAAGCACACGTAGCTGTTCCACACGTACTGGCTGACTTCAGGATACTTAATGGCATATTAGTTTAAAAGTGATGAGTCCGAGAGATAAACAGTATATAGTAAAATCCAGATCTTTTTCAGTAAGCCCGGACTGTCTCAAAGCAGATGATGTGATATGTGCTGCAGAGATGTTCTGCACAGGAGCCACAGGGTAGAACTGCTTAGTGAAAATACCTGAGAGTTTTCATTTTCCTAATTAATTGCAGCTCCAAGTAGCATGAGTGTGGAAAAGTGTTTCTTGTTTTTTTGGGGTTTTTTTTTGTTTTTTTTTTTAAAGAAACCGTCTTTATTTAATATTTGATTAACAATATTAGTGATTAGAAGCGTCATCATCATGGTTCTCCTTCTGGAGTAGTTCTGGGTGGTCCCTCTCTGTCCAGCCATTTGATTTAAATTAGTTATTCTCCAGCAAAGACACAAGTGCCACCGGTGAGGTGTGGTAAGCACATTGCAGCGAAGGCAGAGCCCTCGAGCTGCTGAGTCCCGCAGACCTGGCCTGGCTCCTCGGGGGGACATGGGGGCTGCACAGTGCCCGGGTGGCCAGGGCGGGATGGGGGGGAAAGGAGCTGGATGGAGGGAACAGGGAACATTGCCGACTTGCTTAACTGCTAAAGACTTGAAACTGGCATCTAGATCCATTCATACTGATCTAAATGACCCAAAACATTCCACATTTGCAGAATTAGTAACACTGTAGAATTCTTTCTTTTGTTCTTCTAATTTTCAGCTTCTAATGAGAACATCCAACTACAAGAACTGTCATTTATTCTCACATCTTGGTATCGCCATTCCTTGCCACAGCCTATTTGACCAAGAAATGCAGAGGTGGAAAAAAAAAGGGGGGGGGAAATTAGTCAGGTTTTTATTCTAATCCTCCAAAGGATAGATTTGAGCTGTGTAAGGGGGTTTTGGATCCCCACTCTACAGCAGGRTGTAGGGGTTGAGAGCTGTGAGCTATTCTTATGTGTTTTTGTTCTTTCGCGTTTGTAAGCTGAATTTGTGAGAAAACATTGATGAGAATGCTCCCACTGCACCAGCCGCAGATCAGAAAAAGCAGTGGGAGAGGAAAATAACAACCACAACTGCTTTCCAAAGATGACTAATCCTGCAGCCCCAGTGTAACCTCCAGGACAGTGATTAGCATTTGGCTTTTCTTCTAAATGCTGGAAAAGTTTTCTGGGGCGTCAGCCTAGCTGAAAACTAGTTCAATACGTGTACACTAATGAAAGAAGATTTTAAAGTTTCCATTTAATGTTCCTGCCTCACGTACTTGGTTACTTTGAATGCTTCTAGGTGCCTAACATGCAGTATCACAGCTCATCTATGTTCCTTATTAGTTATCGGAACATTTTATGAAAGAGGAGAATCCAATTTTGTAGATAGGATAAAATAAGGTAGCTTTAAGAGATGTGACCCATCAGGCCAATTTTAGAATTGGAATAGAGTGATAAGTTTTTTTGACTCCCAGTTGGTGGAAAATTCAACCCCTACATTCATCCCTTGCGTGGATTGAAGTGCAGTCCAGCTTAGTGGTCTTCCTCTGAGAAGTGAGCCTCAGAGGAACCTCTACCCTTCTGAAGGTGAACCTCTACCCTACTGACTGTTAGACACCACTAAAGCTCTTGGTATGTGTTTGGTAGTGCACAGTCCTACAAAGAGCTGTGCTTTCTTAAATTAGAGTTTTACTGTGAGCTCTGCTGTGATTGCTTCTCAGTTTTGCAGAACAGTTTTAAGAGAATTCAACACAGATATTTTACTTTTCTCCACATTGCAAGAAGATGCGAGTCCTTGGAATGGCTTTCAGTGGGGTGTTCACCCAGCGGAAATTACTTCATGCTGCTGACCATGGCTCCCTGAGCCCATCCATTCAGACAGTTTTCTGTCCACCTCCCTGTCCACTTGCCGAGCCTCTACTTCATCAGTTTGTCACAACTTCACTTAATTTGAAAATACTATGATTATCTTGATTGTACTTTTGAGAGCCTTTATACTGTTTGTATAGTTGATCAGATTTCCAAATTGCTTTTCCAGAATAGTTTTGGGCTCAGGTTAATCCAGATTATACCAGCAGGGTTGTGAAAACTCATCTTTGCACGCCTTTGTTGTCACCTGGATAAATTTAAATTCAGAAAGATACTTGTACGTGCCTGGAAAGCCATGAACATCTCTTCTGAACATCCCATTGAAATACAGTTTGTATTTAGTGCAATGCTCCAGCTCTGTCATTTGTTTCCCAAGGTGGAGGGGAATTAACATCCCATCCCATGAGGGTTGTACTTGCTTTTTGTACAGTATAGAATAGAAAACTGGTGGTGTTTGCATTATCATCATGCTTCTGTTCTCGGAACTGTTTTCTTTGCTTTAGGAAAAACAGAGAGTGACCTGGAACATCACAGAATTTTGTCTTTTAAAAAGTACATTTTGGGGAGGGCATTTTTTTAGGAATTTGGGAGGATTTTTGAATTGATAGAGGCAGAGAGAATTACACAGGGGAATGAGATGTATAAAACTGAGTGGGAGGTAAAGCGCAAGAGCACAACCTCTTTTCTCTTTGGGAATGAGGTTAATTTCCAAATAAATTGAAGACAATGTAAATTTAATTACTGTGCAACTTGAGGGACTGGGACTTAAAAATATATCATGTTGGTTTTGAAGATGGAAAAATATTGCACAACTGCAAGTATGCTGAAATGAATCATTAAATCAAATCTGTATCAGTTTTCCCACCAATCCTGAGGCTTGTGTGTGTTTATCTGAAGGCAATAAAATAAACTTTAGAATGACAAGTTCAGTAGTGAATAAGGTAATCTAGGATGACAGTGTACGTGGGAAATAATGACCTTTTTCCTACTGAAAAAGTAACGAACAATAACTTTGAAGTGTTACCTAAAAATAAAATCTGCTTCCTCTTGCATAAGGGCTCTTCATGCCCATGTAATGTTTCTAAATCTTAATGGCAACATCTGTAACGCCTTTTTTAACCGAAGAACAAAATTTAAAAACCCTGACAGGCAGACTACAGTGAAGAAACAGGATTACATGTGAGCTCTGTCAAGGTTGGGTTACGAAACATGTGTTAAGACATGCTTTTTGCTAAATATGGAAAGTATTTTTATAAAAGATGAAGGGACGGTCAAAGATTGAGCTCCTTCAGGATGCTGACAAGCCTTTTCCTGCTGTGAGCCACGGTGATTTTGATCGCACGYGTTTGTCATTTGGGAGAACAGTACTGGTGATGGAGACAAAAGCTGGGCGAATTAAGTACTCCAAACATTTTTCCTTTCTTAAAGGCTTCCAGATGATCCGTTCTGTAACTGCCATCTTCCTGCAATGACAAGTAGTTTAAACTGTCTGTAATATATTTCTAAAAATGTTCTGTAGATGCTGAAGACCACGGTATGTTCTTGCTACGTATATGCCATACTCGAGAGTTGCGTTTGTAACCGTTACAGGTCCTTGCTCTATATTTGCCCAGGTTGTTTTTCCCTTTTACGTTTTTTTTTTTAGAGCCGTAGAACAAGGAGGAGAAAATCACTGAACTCTCCAAATTTAGGATGCAGTTTTAGGAAGGGCATCTTTACTGTTCATAATAAAGATGCACGGAAAATGAAGCAGATGAAAAGCCCTGTCATTATTTCTAACAGATAGGAATGGGCATGGGTGCTGTTGAGGGGCTCTAGCTACTAAGAAGAAAAAATAAAGAAATAAAGAAAATAAAGAAAAAAATTGAATAACAGGAATTAAGAAAATGCCGTGAGCTGGCTTCCCGGGATGTTGGCGCAGCACTTGTACTGAACTGGGCAAGGGCAGGCTGGGGCTTCCTAAAGCCAAATTAACCTCCATGTGGATCATTAACTGTAGCTTTTTCCATAGTGAATTGAACTCTTAGGAAATGCTTCGTTATCCCTTGTTTTGTTGAGTATCTGCTGCTGTTGGATTCTGACTGGATATTAACATCCCTTTAAAAAAAAAAAAAACTTAGTGTTCTTGATAAATGTTTTCTTTCGATGACACAGATATTTTTCAGGAGGAAAAGCCCTATTTTTTTATTTAATATCTATTTTGTCATGAATTTTCCTTTGGACAGAGGTTTCTTTATGACCGGCTACATTTTGCAGGTTTATATCTAGGTACATAAATCCACAGAAATTCAACAAAGGGGATTGATGTTGACGTTACAATGAAGGATGTAGACAGTTTTTACTTGTGGTATTTACTTTTAAAGTACATTGTTATTATGCTTACTAAACAAGGAAATGTTTAGTAATAGAGATTAAACTTAATCTTGGTCTTGGTATTGAAAAGTATTTAATATATTACATTATTTGACATTATCCTGCCTTTTTCTTGCATTTTTCCTTTTTTCAAGTAGTAGTACCTTCATATGCCTCTGAAAATTTTTAAGCATTTCACTCTCTTTCAAAGTATGTATACCTGCATGTCAGTGCTATGAGCAGACAGAAGTAATATTTCCAACAAGTATCTCTCTTGGAGGAAGTTGTGTGTATCTGTACGTATGTGCATCCATTTATGTTATACCAAATATTGTAGTGTGAATTTTGAGTTCATGATGAAGTACCATACACTTTTAATAGAAAGCTCTCTTCTCTATTCCTTTCAATGTATCTCATGTCCAACATGATTTATTCAGAAAGAAATGCATAAGTAAAATTTGAAAACTGCTTAGAAATTCTGTATTTGCTGGTTTGAATACACATGCCTTGGGAATTGCAGTTTGTGTACCAAGAAGGACCATCCTTCTGAATAACTGCCTGGTGAAATTGTAGGGGAATGAACAAACTGCTGCTCTGACGTTAGCTTTTTAGTAGTGCAGCTCAAACTATAAATTTTTTTCATGCCTGGAAATACAGTTAAAACTAGATTTTTGAGCCAAAATCACTAACACAGCATGGATGGAGGCACTCTGCTGAAGAAGGTTGCAAAACACTCAAGTCAATATATTATGTTTCACACACACTGCATAAAAAAAAATTGCCTTGATCAACATTGAAATTTCACTCGAAGTTTAGGAAATAATAGATTAAGGTTGTCTGTGAAGTTTTAATTCAGCATCTTTGTTTCAAAAGCAGAAACACAATCTTTAATTAAGTGATTATGCATTGTTTTTTGTTCTGAATGTAGCATTATTCACTGCTTTGGTTTTTTACATCGTCTTTATTCCCTGTGTGGCCTCAGGGCACACTGAACACATGCCATCTAAACTCTGTCCGGAAGACAAAAAATATTCATTTCCTTAATTACTGATTTTTTTAGATCCCGTGGCACTCATAACAGTTTCTCAGTGGTTCACAAATACTCACAAAGAAAATACAAAGTATTTATGGATTTGGATTTGAAAGAAAATTACTACCCATTATGAACAGTTATGGAAGTTATCTACAGATACAAGTGCATTCTCTCTCAAATTTTCTTTCCTTATGGGGTTTTAGAAGTCTAGAAATTACCTCATTGTTATCCAAGAGACAGTCCTTGCAGCCAGGATTATGTTTGGGAGCACGTCTTAGCAGTGAGACCTATGTCTGGTTTGAATTTTTGGTCATTTCTGTAAGGTCCTTAGCAATAGCTTTACTGTAGAGTCCTGATAGGTCCATCTGATTTTCTTTATTTCCTCCAAAAAATGTTTCCAGTTTGTTAAAATTTCAGAGGTTTTGTGTCAATAGGGTAATTAAACTAACTGTAGTGATTAGGAAGAGGCACGTGGTGGCTTTCCGTGACTGTTAGTGGGACACTGCTAGGATCACTGTGGAGGGAGGAGGACGTGATCAGGAAGGACACCTGACCAAAGACAAGGTCAGTGCATGAGGAAAACAATAAAACTCATTCCTGTGGAGCAAGAATGGCAAAGAGACCTTTAGGACGGGGCTTTGAAGAAAGGTGGGGGGAAAGGAAACGAAGGCATGAGACAAAACTATTATCTGTMTACAGCACGATAACGTGTCCTCCTAGCAGCTTGTTTCTGGTTCTCCTGCTTCAATATTGAAACTCAGTTTTATGAAGTTAGGTCAAAGTCATGATATAATTTCCACGGTTCGAAGGAGAATGCAGTGAACGATTCATTTTAACCACGTCGGGGCACTGAAAAGCCGACCCCGCACCGAGCGGGGTTGCTGTAAGGACGGGGTGCAGGTGACGTGCGATGCCAGCAGTGAGGACTCTCGGTGATGGAAGCACAGTTCAAGACTCATGTTTTGCTTAAGTGTTAGCCTAAAGAGGGCTGTTAGCAATGCACGTACCCTGTGATCTTTTGCGTATGGAATGAGTCTGTTAATTCCTAACGTGGATCCAGATTCTTTCCTGTCAGAGTGAGTACAGAGACGCACAGCAGTTTTCTTTAGAAGCGTAGCAATGACCCAAATACGTATGAATACATAGGTACGTGCACACCCAGTGTGTTTGAGCAAAACAATACCAAATAAAAGCTGCTCAAAGGATAAGGATTTGGACCTTAGATTTCATGGCAGTGATGTCTTTTTAATTTTCTTGTTGTTTCATTGTTCAGAGTCTGTCTTTGGGTTTTTGGGTGGGAGTTTTGCTCAGGCTGCTTTCTCCAGCAGTTTCCTCCGATTCTCACCCACAGAGTTTTGTCCTAATGCAAGACAAATGTCTCCTCTCAGCAGCTATGAAACACTTACCCGACTGAATTAAGAGCAAGTGGATGAAATGGAAATACTGTGGACCCTATTGCCCATTCAGTGTTCTTATAAAATATTAACAGGACAAACACAGGGAACATTGAAAGGAATTACATTCATGCCTTGAGACACCTAGGGCAGATTCAGGGATATTTAGCTCAGAATAAACCCTATAATTAGTCTGAGCTTTACAAACATGTGTTCTGTTTATCCTGGACTGCATACATTTTCCCCCGTAGCTTTAAGCCTTCCTGAATTTAGTTTGCCACTTGCCGCTCTCTCGGGGGGTTACATCTGTAGTAGATCACAGTCTGGTTATTGGGTTTATACTTTAATACGACGTGGAGTTAGGAAGATGTTGTTTCTAGGTAGTGCTCCTCATCTTTGCGTGACTCTATTCTTTAAGTGGAATTAGCAGGATGTTATTTGACATGCCAGACAAAAGGGGAATGAAATTATCTGTACCAAGATACAGTGGAAGGATTTTACTGCTTTCTGTTCCTTCTACTTCTCTAGCGATAGGAGCATCAATTTCCCAACATTTGTTGGAAAGTGGCCATGAGCTGCCTAACAATTTATGCCTTCAGTTGAAAAATACATTTCCCGCTCTCTGCAAATTAAACTCTTGGCTTACTTTTGTAAATATTTACTTTTGTCTCACCACATCAGATTCCTTGCTTCCATGTTTTTTCTAGTCTCTTTGTCTTTTCGATTCCATTTTAACAGGAAATCCTGTTTGTTAATGCAAAGCCTCCATTAATTGTTCTAAGTTGCTCCTGAATTTGCTTATATACTTTTGCCACAAGTGTATGGTGACTGTGTGTTTTTATACTTTTATTAATAAGAAAATTTCTTTAGGAGACAGAATTTGGAATGTCTTTATAGCACATGAATTATAGATTTCTGTTTGTATGTAAGCAGTAGCAGATAAAAGAATGCTCTTTAAAATTAATGAGAAGCTTTTGTCATGAACTAAAGATATCTTGAAGTACTTCATTTATTATGATCAAGTTTAGGACTGTAGAATTAAAAGAACAGTCTTTCATGCTTGCTGTTTAACAAGAAGATGGGATAGAAATCATTTGTTTACCCGGGTTGCATTAAAATCATTTGTGATGCTTTGGGATTTGCCCTGAAATAGCAGGCAGCTGAGGCGCACAGCCTGTGTCCAAGGGGACGCAGACTTGTATTTTTGAGAAGGCACTAGACAAGAAAAGTCAAAAAAAGCCTGATCACCGACCAGCAAAGTCAGAACGTGGCAATACCAGCCTCACGTGGACCTTTTGCTACCTGGGAGAAGCCCTTTTCATTCCCTGATCCTTTAAACACTCTTTGGTGAATAAGTCCATCAGTGATGCCCATACAAATCATTTTATTTGCATACATGACCTTTGTGGAGACTGCACACCCTAAGTCTCTTGGTTTCATGTCATCTCCACAAGCCAGATGGACCTAATAGTAAATATAGCACAGCTTTATTCAGCAGAAGTTAATGTCACGCTTCTCTTTATGAGATTAGAAAGAAAGATATAAAGTACGTTCTTATTTTCTCCTTAGCAATTTGATATCTTAATTGGTTGGCTTCTCTTTCCTGGCATCCCAAATGTCTCCCAGGCATTAGAGTTGTGCTCAAGTAAGCAAGAGCAGTGTCCCTTCGTGGAGTCAACTGCCCTAGATACCGCCTGGAGTTCTCCATGGCTATTCTCTCTCTTTATTTCTATTTATGTGACATTACAGCTTGGATAATTCAAATGCAAAATGCCTCAATGGCTCTTCAGTAGACATGGGCATTTGGGGACTTAGTGATTTTTCTGCAACTTATTCATGCTAAATGGATTTCTCCCAGGGCCTGGTTCCTTAAGTGCTTACAGATCACTTCTCCATCGCCCACAGAAAGGCTGCTCAACTGCCCCTACTGCACTTGCTTGCAATCAGTCCCCCCATACAGGACTAGCAATGATTATATTTCGTGCACGGTGCATTTGTTTTGATGTGAACTGTTATTCAAGCGGATGAGCAATTCAGGTCCTCTGCTTGGAAATGTCTGTGCAGGCATCTTATCCAGTACATGAGTATAGTTCTCGTGCCATAGCACTCTCTCTTTTGCTGTAATCCATTAAAAAATAGGTCAAAACCAAGAAGTGTTCCTTACGTATACAGGAATTAAGGTATGGTTTTAACTTTTAGATGTCAGGTTTCAAAACAAAGATATTTTTAGAGCTTGCTATATAAAGGAGTTTTTTTCTAATATATTTGTGGTGTTCACGCAGGCCTTGTAAAATCCTATTGTTTAAGGAGTATTTGCATAACATGGTTTCGGTGTTTAGGGCTTACATTTAATTCTTTAAAATTGAGAACAATAGTACATTTGGCATGTATATGAGAGCAGAGAGAAGGAACAGCACGGAGTATTGCTGAATTGTTTGAGAACATTCATCATCAAATTTTTTGATCCGTGGAACTGTTTTTTTCCATCACCAGATAGTGTTTTGTGTTTGTGTGCTGTTCAGTTTATTTGCAGTATATTTCTGAACTAGGAGAGTGAGGAGAACAGATTCAGAACGTCTGAATTTCCAAGCTTCAAATAAATTATGTTGAGCAGCGCATTAGCCCTCCAGTAATTCTGTACTCAGTGCATATAGAATATTTTTAAACATTCAGATAATTGAAAATTTTTCTCCTCGAGAAGCTCACTAGTGATTTGGGTTGGGAGAAGTTCAATCCTTACTCCTTTTTTCTGTCACGTAGCTCCATCTGACCTTCCTCTGCTAATGTGCTCGGTTTGTCTCCCACTTTCTGACTCTTGGTTTTTCAGGTTCAAGGGTTGTTCATGTCTTCCCCACCCAAAGTTGTAGCTTTTTTTTCTCCTTTTTTTTTTTTTTTTTTTTTTGGGACTTTTTTTTTTTTTTTTTTCTTTTTTTTTTTTTTTTTTTTCTTAGGTCCAGATTATTTCTTTCCAGAATATCTAAAATGTTGCATCTGGAACACACCTTTGTCATGGTGTGTCTTTCAAACCTTCCCTAGTTTTGGTTTACTTGGAGATCTGATGTTTCTGAGCTGTGGGACGTCTGGCATGTTGTGACCCTGAGCCATCAATGGGGTAATCTCATAGAATCATAGAAGAGTTTGGGTGGGAAGGGACTTTTAAAGGTCATCTAGTCCAACCCCCCTGCCATGAGCAGGGACATCTTCAACCAGATGAGGTTGCCCAGAGCCCCATCCAACCTGACCTTGAATGTTTCCAGGGATGGGGCATCTACCACCTCTCTGGGCAACCTGTGCCAGTGTTTCACCACCCTCATCATAAAAAATGTCTTCCTTGTATCTAGTCTGAATCTCCCCTCTTTTAGTTTAAAGCCATTCCCCCTTGTCCTGTCACAACAGGCCCTGCTAAAAAGTCTGTCCCCATCTTTTTTATAAGCCCCCTTTAAGTGGGGCTGCAATCAGGTCTCCCTGGAGCCTTCTCTTCTCTTGGCTGAACAACCCCAACTCGCTTAACCTTTCTTCACAGGAGAGGCGTTCCATCTCCCTGATCATTTTTGTGGCTCTCCTCTGGACCCGCTCCAACAGGTCCATGTCTTTCTTGTGCTGAGGGTTCCAGAGCTGGACGCACGACTGATCTCTGACATAAATCTTCCTATCCGTATGCCGAGCAAGTGTCACTTCCCATCTGTCTGAATACACACCTAACCCACTTCAAATTTTCCTCGAGGTTTATGAAATTATGTATTTTGTTGAACCATTGCCCTGTTAATTACAAAAGATGGCACAAGTGACAGATGTGTTACTCTTCTTGCCTGTAACGGTGCTGATACGCCAGCATACTAATGCAAAAATTTAATTTGCCACTTTTACCTTTGCCAGATTCTTTTTAATGCTACAAAACCCACAAATACAGTGAATTGAGTTGTCTTCCAAGAGGATTTGTTGTCTGCATCTTTCATCAGATTATGTAGCATGGAAAAAAACACATTAAAATGTATGGAAGTTACACAGTAGTGTTCATTCCATCTCTTTTGATGCAGTATCTGTAGACTATTACCTAAATGCATATAGGACCAGAAGAGACCACTTTGATCGTATAGTCTGACTTCTAACATAACACAGACCAAAGATGCAATTAATTCCTTTTTCTGGGCTGAAATTTCTATGGTTGAACTAGAACCGTAGCTTTTAGGAAAACATCTGGTCTTGGTTTAAAGACTTCTGTCACTGTCCCAACCCATTAACTACCCTCCTCGTTAGAGCCACGCTGTGCTGTGGCATGCCCGTTCTCCCCAACACAGGGTGACTCCAGGAGCAGCCTGAAGCCGAGGGTTGTCCCCAGGACCATGTCTGTCTGTCTCTCATTCCCATGTCTGGGCTTAGCCTGAGTGGAGCCTCTCTGTAATTCCCCATTGCCTTTTGACGTAAAACCTGGATGCGGTTTAGGAGGAATCCCAGTCCAACTTTTCTGTCTACCATTGGTGTCTTGCAGAGCTTCAAGGACCAAGTGGAGGGGGACTGCCAGAGCACAAGGATGGTGGTGCAACACTGATGAGCTGGCTTTGAGTTTGTGTTCGAAGTGCAACCTCCTCCTGCTCCCAGTGTGTAGTAGCAGAGATGCACCGGGCTTCCCCTCATGGGAGCCCTGGCAGCATAAATAGGAATTTATTGCACCTCATGCCTGGTTTCAACCACCTCTGTAAGAGAGAGGTGTGCCCATGCAACCGGTACTTTAGTTTGTTTCACTAAAACTTGTTTTTTTTTTTTTTTTCTTCTGATAGCTTGAAGGATCCTCTGTTAACAAACTTTTCTCCATGTGCGTATTTTTGCATTTTGGTCAAATCACCCTTTCTTCTTTTCTCAAATCCGTTAAATAATTGAGTTTCTTGAACATTTCATGGAGAGGTGTGTTTTCCGGTTTAATAATTAATATCCTGATTCTTCTCTGAGCCTTTGCATTTTCAAAACCATCGTTGTGAAATCTGCACACAGGATGCCAGTGGCAGGTGCCATACAGCAAAACTTTGCTGGGTATTTTTTGTTAATACCAAAGACAGTTACTCTTTCAGCAGCTTTATTGYGTTATGGGCAGCTGTTTGTTGGTCTCGTGGTCTTCAGTTGCTGTTCCCAGGGTGAGATCCTTCACACTTGGGGAGCAGCTTGGCTTCTTTGCTGCTAAATTTGAGTTTGGCTGCATTAAATCACAAGTTTATTTTCTGTCCAACTTCTTGAAAGACAAAGAAAAACTTAAGAAAAATGTCCTTTTCTCTTTATTTGACATTCCTGTAATGAATGTGCCATTTGCAAAGTTTAACCATAATATTTCTTTATCATTGATGTATATCAATGGTATGCGTCGTCTTATATATCATCTTTATATCATTGAAAGTATTTCGGTAGCTATAGCAAATGTTAAGTAGCTATTGGCATTTAGAAGGGCCAAGAATATATTCCTGTTTGGCCATATTAAGAAAACTTATTTCAAGATTCAAATTTGAAGATTTTTCAAACTGTTCAGATGTTTGATTTTCAGTTCATATAATGCATGTCATGTTGCTTTTTATCATTTGAGTTTCTTAATAAAAAAATCCCATGTGGAACGAAGTCATATAACTGATGTGTAGAAGCCTGTTACAACAGGGGTGCTACCATGCTTTATCTTGTTTCTAGTCTCATTGAAAAAAAAACTGAGTCTGCTTGGCAAGGTCTGTTTTTCTGTGCTGGTGACATCCTCCTTTGAATGAGTCTCGTGATCGCTGTTCCATTATTATGCTCAGGATTAACTGGCATGTCATTATCTTGGGTCATCCTATTTACTTTCTTAAAACAAGGTACACTGGTACCTTTCCTTCTTGTTGTACGAAGCTTTCAGAAAGCTCCAGTTTTTGGCAAATTCTAACTTTGGATTTACTTTCAACTTCTAATTTTAATTCCCTTTTTTTCTAATTTTTTAGTTATAAAAGTTTCATTTTACAGATTCATTTTTTGTATGTGAGAAATATACTTTATGAGCTTTTTCAATCTGCTGTAAATTAGACTTTCTGCAGAACTCGCAGAAGCTTTTTTTTTTTTTTTTCATGATTTTTGGCTTGTGATTTTTGGTGGACCAAGGAGAAAGTTGTTAAATAAGTTCCCCTTATTGGCTGCTTTTTTTTTTTTTTTTTTTTTTTTGATGATCCACAGGCTTTGTGGAATTGGCTTTTTGAAAGCATTAAGGTCATATATTACTGGTTTGAATTTTAAGCAACCATTACTGTTTAGTCTATAATCATTTTTTTATTGATCGAGTTTCAGCCTTGTGTTAAATTAAAAACTTCATCTGTGTAGAGGGAGCTAAGAAACCAATGCTTTCTTAATTCCTAAAAACCAGAAACACAAGACCTTGAGATTGTTGTTCAGCCTTGAGTCTTCCTCGCTGGCTGAGCTCATGCATGGTGTGATTTGATGATCTGTAATAGATGCCAGCTGTTACTTCATCTTGCTGTTATTCCAACCTATTATTTTGTTAGCTAAACATTGGTCCATAAGTACTTCTGTGAGTGAGAGATGGATTGAAGTACTAACAAACTTTCATTGTTCTGAACATAATTTGTTATTATTATAAAATGTCCATAATGGGTGAGATCAAAGGGCTGTCGAGCTCCATAGTCTGTCTGACAGTCGATGGAGAAGAACGGAAGAAAGAGGAAAAGTATTCTGGTAGAAAACTCTGTATTCTTGTTAACCTGTGCAGGCTGCCCTCTGTGACCACTCAGTATACATATTTTTCAATTTGATCTCAGCTTGATTTTTAGTGGGGCAAAAATAGAAGTGTAACTAAGGCACATGAGGGAAATTTGGGAGACGGTCTTAATTTCCACCTCTGCATGAATTGGCATTTGTCTCTTGTACCTTGTTGTGGGGAGGGGAACAACCTTGTTGTAAAACATTGTTGCCTTTTTTAAATTGCATTATTCATGCCTTAAAAATCAAAATAAACCCCAAAACCTTACAGATGCTGAGGATGTGACTGCCGCAAAATCACACATCTCCTTTAGAAGGCAACGTTTGTTGATGATAAAAGATATTTATGAGCTAAATTTCATGCAAATGCCTTTTGAGGATTGTAACTAAATCTGTTCTGATACTTTAAAAATGAAGCTGATATTTATCAAGGTGGTTTTCAGAGGTAGAGATAGAGGCATGATAAGTGAATTACTTGGTGGTGAGGTTTTACACCATTTCAGGAGGCAACACTACTTCCTTCGGAGCTCCAAATTCATCAGTTAATCACAGTATCTGGCCTTAATTTTTTCTGTTTAGTTGTAGTGTTTCCGTGGAGCTCTCTGAGTTTGCTCTGGGTGCAGTTCTGTATGTTTTTATTCTTAGTATGAAAAATTCCTGCCTACATGTCCCTGCCCTAATGGTCCTCTAAGGGGTGGTTCTTTGAGAAGGATAACCAATTTATGAAGAAGAGAATTGTGTTGAGTTTTTTTAACCTGAATATTGGTGTTCCAGGCAGTGGTCCCACAAAGAAGTGTCTCAACACAGTTGCGAAGGTGATGAGCTGTGGCAGGAAAGCAAAACTTTGCAAGGGGAAGCCCTGGTGCCAAAGATAACGTATAATAGAGCTTACCCCCTCGCTGCTGCTTTGGAAATAGAAATCAGCCACCAAGGGCTTGCTTATGCCATAAACAAGCACTCTACTTTAGTTACATTACACTTAATTTAAAAAAAAAAAGGAAAATATTTAAGGAAGCAAAAATAGGGTATAAAGAAATAGTCTTCCGTCCTTTTCCTTTCTCCTTCTTTTTCCCAGTTCTCTACATTTCTGCCAGAGAAAATAAATTTGCTCTTCGCTATTACAATTCCATGCGGAATACCAATGTATGTGCATTTCCTCTTCACGTGTATTGCATAAATGCACTTTTCAAAATCCTGATCCCAATTCTTTTTCATATTTAAATTTCCTTTATAGCCAAAATGCTTTATGTATTTTGGAGAAGAATCTAAGAATCTACTAGTGGGAAATCCTTTTTATTCCAAATTCTTCCTCTGGGTGAAATTATCTCTATCTTCTGAAGCAGGCAGACACCAGATTTCACCTGTTCTTGCTGCACTCCCCCCATAAGCATCACCAGGTTGGTTTTAACCGATTGTTCTGTCTCCACAGCACTAGATGGTGCTGATGACAGTATCTCTGAAATCGGAGCCTTCAAAAATACCGATGATTTGAAAAGTAGTGCTGCTGTTTCAGACCAAGGACCAGTTTGCAAATCCAAATTTTGATTTGAACAAGAATTTCAGTCTGTGAATACAATAGCAGATTATGGGAGGGGGAAAAAGGTGGAAAGCCTACTAATATATCTTATTTCTGTGTTGCTTCTTCCCTTTTTAACAGGGAATGTTCTAGTGGTTTTGACTAATAGCTGTGAATTAGTGGGAGGTTGGCATTTGGTCCCAGGAATGACGCATCTTGTCGAGGCTCTGTTGGATAGCACGAAGGAAAAAATAAGATTCCAGTTTTCATGACGTCAAATATATTGTGTTATCCTGAAAACACCAAATGTCCTCAACCCTCATAACCACCATGGAGGTCTTGTAATCTCATCCGACGTTCTTGCCGTATCAGTCCAGTTGCGATTATCACCACCTCAGCGATAGTGTCCTGGTGGGACCAGGAGTCGGGCAGCTGCGGTACCGACCCTGGTTTCGGCCGTGCCATCTCGAGCCTGTTGCTCGTGCTGGCAGACTCTGGCTGAACCTTGAGGATGGTACAACCTATCCAGGGGCTCTCACGTGGGTTAATTAGATGCCTTAAGTGCGGTGAAGGTTGTCCTTAAAAAGAAGCTGTTAATCTGTTCTAAGAAATATCTGACTGAAGAGGTGTTGGGAAATGGTGGAATTTATTAAGTTGGCTCTCGAGAGGTAAGATTTGGGCTTGAGAAGCGTAACTAATTCCTTGTGGTGGTGGTAAGTGTTGGAAAAGCCTTTTCCTGAGGCTCTTGACTAGCAACAAGGGGATAAGCACTGATACTCTGAGGATTCTACTCCTACCGTCTGTGAAGGATACAATATCGATGATACATTTTAAGTAAAAAAATTAAGAGGACTTCTTCAAATGCATCATTTCTTGAGGCAGAAAAGCTTTCCAAGCACATGCCTCTGAGCACTGAAGCTGTCCTCTAGTTCCAAGAAAGAGAGACTATCTAGAATATAACATTGAGATAGTATCTTGCCCCTTAATTTTTTAATTACTAAACTGGTTTTAATATTTTCTAAATGATCTGGTGAAGAAGTCGTCTGCCACTGCTCCTTGTCCCAAGTGTCACCAACTCCAAAAGCAGCATGCTCAGGCATTAGTGAATTTTGTTAGTGCTTATTTGTCAAGGCAGCCTTTTTACCCTCTAAGGACCAACACAGTCATCCTAGGAAAGCCTGATAGGAGTCCTGTAATGCTCCAAAAAGAAGCCAGAAGTATGTTTTTAAATACAGAAATCCTTAAAACATACGACCTATACCAATATGGGGAGGAGAGAAAGTGGGTTATCTGTGAATTGAAAGCCATGTTTGAGGTATCCAGCGGCTTTACAGAAGTACCTGACTCCTTGAAGCTGCTGAGCACTAGCTGGTGGCCTTTGTCCACTGCTTCTGCTTACTCCTCATCTCTCCTTCCACCTTTGCAGTCGAGTTATATTATCCTTATATATCAGATTATACCATCCTCTGAGTGTCATTGCCATGCTTTTTTCAAAATGCATGAAAAAAATGTTTATTTCTCTGTATGTATATGGACCTCTGATTTCACAGGTTATTTATAAAGCTAAGGTAATGCTTTATTCCTTGACTTAAGCGAAAGTAAATTTGAAAAGAACATAAACTAGTAAAATGCCAAAACTCGGCCTCCAAATACTCAAAGGTTCTGTCATATACTTGGATTTTTCCTGTACTAAGCATGTAGGTTATTGAAATGAATAATACACAAGATGCTTAAGGACATACTGCAATACATTGCATGAGGTGCTGCACTTAAAAATTGCATTTTAGCGAACACATACTGGTTATGAACTAAAATTGCATGTATACCATTCCTTCTGTTACAGTTTGACTTTTAAGAATTTAACCATGAGCATATGATGTTCTTCACATCGTTTATTGTATAGAATATTTCTAATTCAAATTCTGCTGTTGCTTAGCCCAGATGTTAAATAAATAAATAAATAAATTCTATAACTATTGTGCCTTGCATTCTAAAAATCTCGTTATTCAACTTTGTGTACATAATAAAACATCTTTTCTGACTGGATAGTCTTAACTATTTCAGGACATTATTGTGAAGTTATTTTAATATTTTTTTCCTTTTTTTTTTTTTCCCCTCCAGTTTATTTTCTTTGTTGTCTAAAAAACACAACAAAGTGTTGGAGCAAGCCACGCAGTCCTTAAGAGGTTCCCTCAGTTCAAATGACTCTCCGCTTCCTGATTATGTGAGTATCGAACTTAATGTTTTAGTAGATGCTTCAAAATAAAAGTGGTACATCCCTAAATCTGCAAAGATTTATCAAAATGTGTGACAGCTAAGCAACCACCAACACCAAAATACAGGAACCTGTATGAATGATGTCATGTCTGAAACGTCTTTAAAAAAAAAAAATTACACTTACAAATGGCAAAACAAAACCGCAGCTATTCATAGCTAAGAGACTTACTGTACCCTGTCAACTTGCAATTCTCAAGCCATTTGTATTTCAGGATGTTTAAATCATACAGTTAAAAACATCATTTTTAAGAACGAGGCTTTGGCATCCACAGTATGTTAAAATGCCTACAAATGATTGAAACAATTCCCAGTGAGCCTTTGGGGGAGTACTGCAGTCATGGGGCAAATTGGTATGTTCTGAACACATGGATCCATACAGTCCTCTTCAGTTTACTGAGCCAATACCCACAAATAGGCAACAATTTTGTAATTTAATTGCACGGCTTGTTGGAAAATCTCTAGTTTCGGTACAAGAAGGAGCATCTTCCAAGGACTTGAATAACGTCTTTGTACTACTGAAGTATCTTTGGTTTGTACTCATTTGAACTCTCACTGCAATACTGTGTAAAAAAAAAAAGTTGATTTATCAGTTGCTCTGGATTTTTGAGCATGCAAATGTAACAACTGTTTTATTTTCAGTGTTAATACATGTTCCAGGACATGCCTGTCTGAGACTTTACTATCATATTACTCTAACATTAACTATAAAAGTACCTAAAAAGATAATTTGATATAATAGTTTAATGACTTAAATTTAATTTTACTAACCAGGTTTCTTAACCTGCAGCTTTTAGTTATTATTGCTGACACGTACCATACAAACTAGAGGCATTTTGTTATTCAGAGACACACGGGTTTATAGAGCAAATGAATCACTTGCAGGTTTTTCCTGTGTATTCCTGCTGCCTTACCATGCCCTAATTCATGTGAAGCTCCTTACGACACCTGTGGTTTTAGGGCTTTTGATTTCTCTCCCAGAAGTTGCTATCTGACCTTTAATTTTTGGAACTTGAAACATTTCAGCAAGAACCCACCCTCAAGTTAGTTTGTGGTTAAAGACCGGGAGATCCCACTTCTGTTTGCCTGGTAAGGTGATATACAAGCTGGATAAAGCTCTTTCATCTGCATGGGCGTGAACAACTGAAAGCCCCCGAGACTTCAGACACCTTGGAGAGGATTTGATGGCCCTTTCCCATGGGTTCGCTTCTCGAGCAATAGGGGTTTATGGTGTAGGGGCTTCCACGGCTGTGAGGACTGCAGTATTTTGGATGCACTGAGCATTTCTGAGTGTTGTGATTGATAAGGCTCTTGGGGCCGTGTTTCTCAGAGGTGATTAACCCCGGTGTCATGCCAGGTTCCAGCTTAAGCAATTACACAGCTATGTGTTCAAATTCCTCCTGTGATCTTGTGGCTCTTTATTGAGCTGTCCTGGAGAGCTATGGTGCTTCAGTTGGCTTCCAGGGCGAAGGGAGGCTGCTTTGGTGGAGGTGATGGCTTTTCATACCTGAGATGTATCATATCATACCATATCATATATCATATCATGAGATAGTTCTGCATAACATGCAGTATCACAGCCCAGAGGGGTTGGACTGAGTGCGTGGGAGAGGGTTTTTGGGCACAGGGCTTCCATAAGCTGGAAGTGCTGCTAAAGGCTGTGTATTTTGAAACTAACCTCTGAGACATTGTGGGGTCTTGGTTAAATAACTGTCGAGCATCTTCAGATGCCTCGAGAATAAGGCTGAAATTTTTAACACCAACTTACATCCCTGATGCAGGGACTGCAGTTGTATGTGGACTGTTGTCAGAAGGAGGATATTGATATTTAGTTGAAGACGTCCCTGCTCATTGCAGAGGGGTTGGACTAGATGACCTTTAAAGGTCCCTTCCAACCCAAACCATTCGATGATTTATGAAGAGAGACCCTTGTATTTTCTTCCCTAGACAAACAAATTACCATCCCCACTGTTCAGAGGAAAGAAAACAGCATGATACACACATATGTTTGTAAAAGGGCACGTATAAATAAATATATATATGTGCRCACACACATATGCATATATTTACATATATGTGGGTATATATATGTATATATTTCAGTATGTGTATGAATTTGGTGCTTGAAAACGATTTTATAGATTTTGGCCTTATTTTTAGCTTACGGGATGCGAACTATGTACTGCAGCTAAGGAAAGACCCAAGGTGCTCTCTGTACATAGTTATCCCCTTACAGATGGAGACAGCTGAGAAATGCAGTTTATGGAGCAGTGCTGGGGAAGCACTCTGGAGTGCAGCCCAGAGACTTAGATACTTCACTGAATTTCTTCCCTTTTATTGTTGGTCTGACGTAGGGAGGGAGGGGAGAAGGAGAGCAGTTGGAAAGATTGCTGTAGGGGAGAGTAAAATCACTGAAGTTCATGGCCTGTATTTTGAAAGAAGAATGTATACTTCTATGCATGGCTTTTTTTTTCTCCAAGTTGCTCATGTTCCAGCTCGATCTGAGGCATAGGCAGTTGACTAAATAAAAGTTGAGGCCAAATTTCATTTACTTCAGCATATTCTGCTTCTGAAAGCCCATGTTTGTGTTGTCTGTAAGAATAGCGAAGAGTCTAGGAACTGCCGTAACTTAAGAGTCTGAAGTCCTGAAGCCTGTTCTACCACTGTAGCTCAGCATGGAGCTAAAGAAAGGGATGATTCTGAGATTGCCTGCTCTGCCCAGGTTTATGTCTAGTGAGGAGGAGGATTTCTTAGTAGGCTGTTCTCTTCATAGGTTTCATTCAGATCAGTCAAACGTGTTTTAAAAATGTTTCTCATTATTTTAATTCTTTTTAAAATTATTTAATTCATTTAATTTTTTTTTTTTCTTACTGTGTTGTGTAATCCAAAAGTGAATTTGCATGGTACCTAGGTCACAAGGGGTAGATCATACCTAAAGTTATTCTAGGTGTTGCTTATGGTCTTGTCTTGAGCCTTTCTACTCATTTGTGAGTACTAGACTTCAAAAAACAAATTATGGTAAATACTGCGTGTTCCTTCTTAGGGCTAGGAAGCATATGGAAGGAAAAAGGCAGCATCAGTGATCTTGAATTGAGCCCTGTCCGTTGTGAACATCGTATGATGGAGAGGTGCTGTGGCACAGTACGCCCGTGCCGTAACACGTACACATAAAAAGGAGCAAATGGAGATTAAGAGATGGGCGTCTCTTAATTTCTGAGTGCTCAAGCAGTAGTAGTGTTTCTACTCTACTTTGTTTTCATTACTGTAAAAACCTAAGTTTTTGACCTAATATACAGTCTGTAGGCTGCTGATTATTGATGGTGGTAAGAATATACTGGAATCCTCCTTTACTATGTTTCTTATGGTTTTTTTGTGAGGATCTGCTGCGGACTACCATCAGGTCTCTGGTGTACCAACAAAGCTGCAGGTATTTTGCTGTGAACTAGAATAAGGAACTGACCCGGCTGGCTTTTATATTGTTCTTGTTGAGGTTTTCTGGGCTTTAAAAAAGAACAGAGCAAGTTGTTTTGCTTATTAAGGCTAGACCAGTTTCCTGGTCCTTTCCTGATAAACTGTAGTCAATGTGATGGGATTCAGGAGCAGGATGGAGAAGCCAGCGGGGAAGAGAGAAGAACCCCCAGTCATCAAACCATCGCCTCGGAGACAGGATCCTTGGTTAGACCAATTCTCATGCTACTTCGTTTACTAGTTGTTTAATAAGCTTTATTATTAAGCATTATTTTCATAGTAGCAATGATCTGTTTTGAAATACCACACTTCTGTCAAGTTGTCCTTCTCCGCGAGTATCTCCAGGCTTGAAGAAATGGGAAAAATCCAGTTAGGTTTTTTTATTGCTTTCTTGCATTCAATGAAAGCACATTTTCCAAAATTTTTAACAAACAAGAAAACTGGTAATAAAAGAATTGAGAGTTTTGCTTCTTCTAGTTCAAATCAAGACAAATTACTTAAGTAAACATATCAATGGTTTTCTTTGTAATTTTATTACAGCCTAATGTAATTTGCTAAAATCATAGATCCTTAGCAGCATAACTGGAGGCATGCTAACTTCCCTTGGAAAGTAGCACATCAGACCCGTTGTTGGAGCTACCGTCTACCCAAACAGTAGACAGTATGTGTATGATTTTTGAGCACTTCAATGATTGTTATACTACAGCTGGTAACGAGACATTCTCCTTTATTTCTAGGAAGGGAAGGGATGGAGAAGAGGAGAGTAAATTTTGAACTTTGGCAAGCTTATATCAGAGGTTCATTGCTTAATGCAAAAATTGAGGAAAATAAAAATCAAATGTAGGAATAGTTTTACATTCAAATAGTTTAGCATGCATCATCACTTGAGTCTGTATTTGGATACATAGCTTTTGATTTGGTTTCTAAATTTATTTCAACATCATCTAATGCAACACAGGGACAAGGGATTTTATGTCAGTGGGAGCCCAAACTCTTGTTTACTGGTGGTGGGCGTGAAGGCTTAGTAGTTAAATGAAAACTCCTTGGAGCACATTTTGAGAATCACTCAACACCCAGGGTAGGGGTCACGGTTCTGAGCCCCCCACGCTGCTGTCTGCTGGGAGTTCTTCTCGCTACCATCCATGGGGATTTTATCGACAGCCTGCAGTTGCTTGAATGGAGTAATATTAACAGAAAATAGTGTAGGAAAGACGGTTACTAGCCACATAGGAAAAATTCTAAAATTCACTTCAGTTTAACTTTTTTTTTTTTTAACCTTGACATTTTGGCCGTAAAAAAAATGCATTGTTCTATCCAGATGAAGCTTAAACGTGTTAGGAAAAATTCTGAAAATAATCCCACTTAGTGCTGATATCTTCAATTATTTCATCTATAGGACTGTCACTTAACCAGCACTTTGATGGTGGAGGAATTTTGTCAGCAATAGAAACAATGTAGTGTAGTGTTAGACTTTTCATATTTACAAATGTACTCCTGTGAATATATGAAGATTCATCTTGTAACCCCCTGTCCAAAATCTGCTGTTTCTGTGTTAGTTAAGGTATAGAAATAAATGCATGTTGGCAATCCAAAGGGAAAAATGTAAAGAATATGAATGCAGTGAGCTCTGTGTGTGAGTGTGTATAGAGAGATATATATATACACACATGAAGTCTGCAGTAGCAAAGCCTGGTGGTACTGGGAGAGTTCCTGGTCAGAGCTGACTTTTCCTGGCTCCTTACCAATCCAGTTAAATTTACCTGCTGTGCGGAGCTAGTGTTACACGGAGCCTTGGAATTCTGCGAATGTCAATGAGTTTTTCTCTCGTCTTAATAATGAGAATTAAACTTTGCCTTTGGGTGATGAGATTTCTGTATTTCTTTTTTCTTTTCCTTCTCAGTTTGTGCTCCATAACGGGCTAAATGAAGTCCAATATTTAGATTCTTCTTTGATTTATCCTTGATTTATATGGTAAATAGAAAGCAGCTGTCTATTTCAGCATCTAATTCTTGAAACTCCTAGGCCCCTCAAGCGTCATCTGGAAATAATGTAGCTTGTAAAACAAAGCTAAGAAGAAAAAGCAATGTTTGTTTTATGTGGGATCAATGACTTCAGTTGGGGTCCTTCTAATTCGGCCATTATGAGGGTTATTAAAAAGCAGTATTACAAAAGTGGTTTCAACAAAAAGAATTTTTTTGTAACTTGTATCTTGTTATTACAGTTGATTATATTCAAAGCTGCAAGTACTTCATAAATAGTCCTTCATTTTAGTTTCTCCAACAGAGAACCAGCCTAATCTCCCTCCTGTACATGGGTAGATGTTAAAAGCTTCCCCTATTTCATTTGCTCCCTAGGAAGAAATTGTCTTTTGTAAGTAAGGACTCCGTATTTATCTTAGAAGTTTGGGATTGCTAAAGAGTAGGTAAAATAAGGTCTATGATATGCAGTATTAGCTGTCTTTTAAACATAATGAAACAAATCTAAAATCTATAAATTTTCTGGATTCAGTTACATTACAGTGGATGAAGGATGATAGTACCAGTCTGAAGTCAGCCTTATTTTCAGTATCTGTAGTTTAGTCACGGGCCTTGCTAAACAAATAAACCAAAATGAATGTTCTAGAAATATGAAATATTAACAGCTGTAGACTAAAATCTTTTATCCGTGATATTTGTCTACCATTACATTGTCATATAAATCCTGTTCTGTCCCTTTCATGGCACTAACCAGAGTTTTTTCATGTAATAATTAGGTATTTCAGGTAAGGTTATGGGGTCTTGTGATGCAGACATACTTTTACGAAGGAAGACGTGTGGAAAAAGTTAATGTTTTTAGCCTATCCAGCATGTAGCAAACAAGTATTTCATTTACTATCAATGTGAACAATACTTGAACTGTAAATAAATGTTGTGATGTTTTGGGGTCATATAATAGGTTCTCTGCTTACATATCTAAAATTACATTAGATATGCTGCAGCTCTAGCTAATTTTTTTAATTATCTAAAGAACTGGTTTAATGCAGAACTCTGCCACCAGACATAAGTGTTTTCCTATAAATGCGTGCTATCATGAAGAAATAGGAAGTCTTCCCTGCTATCATCTGATGACTTTAGTAATGATGCAGAAATGAAATTAAACCCACTTCCAAATAAACTGGTCAGCTATAATAGAGTTAGTATGATGCAATTAACGTTGTTTAGCTGGTAGTCTGTAAAAATACTGCTTAGTGGTAACTGCTCTGAACGTAGAAAATGTGTACGAGTTGTTTAGCTGCCGAATTGAATACACCATTCGCAGAATGAGAAATTTTTACCAAATTAAATCAAGACTCCTAATTGAGATATGTCCATATTTGACAAATACTGGGGGGCGGGGGGAAAGCTAAGGTAGTTTATTTTGTCATAGAGTTTCTTCAAAACTCCGAAGTCACCTACTTTTCATCAAAAGCACTGCCTAGATCTCTTCAGTATTCATTTTGTCTATATTTTCTTCCATTTTTTAATGTCACTAAGTAACTCTGTAAGATTTTTTGATTGCATTAGCCATGCATTGTTAATAGTCTAAAAATCTTCATTTTTGTGTGTGAATTTTTAGATCCTTTTGTTGTCTACTCTAATAAACTTAAAATACAATTATACAAGAAAATTTGGTTTAGGATGTTGTTTACCGAAGGTAGTATATGGTAAACCAATATAATATTTTAATGTTTTTGTATGGTATGTGGATTCTAGCAATTGAAGTTGCATTTAAGAGGAGAATCGCCTTGCTTTGCACTAAATTACCTTCTTTTTGATCACTCTGAGTTGATGGCTCATGAGCAGAAGTGACATTTGCAATATCAGGTTATTCTTGGGTATGCCTGTCTCCACTCCAGTATTGAGCCAGAGGCCTATAAATACATTTTCTAAATATTAGTCATGCCCTCCTTCAGATGAATTATATTTTAGTTTAAAGAATATTACTCCTACCTGATCCCCCTATTTTTATATCATTAAAAAAATAGTAATTTCAGAATAGACTGAAATAACCAACCTAACCCAAATCTAAAGCAAGCTTTTGTATTGAGTGATAGCCAAATTCTGCAGTTCTGTCTGAATTCTTAATCAGTTCTTTCCTTGAAATGAATTTTAGGACACTTTCCTGAAAAAATGCTGAATAAATTATCCTTAAACGGAAAGAATGAACTATCCTAAAATTCTGTGATAAAGATGTTGGTGAAGTTCAGTCTATTTAAACTTCCGTATATTAGTATGAAGGACTAATAGCTATTTGCAGTTGGTCTTTGCATTATTGCGTCTTTAATAATATGCTTGCGGTTGAAGGATTTTTGGACAAATATATTGAAGAACATCAAGAAGATGTTCTTAAAGTTGTTGTTCTTTCATTGTTCAGGAGTTCCACAAAAGTCTCATTGGTGTCTGGTATTTGTGTTACATAGATGGCATTAAGCCTTATTTCACTTAGAAATTCTCAATATTTTGGAAAATAAGGATAAAAATGGCTATCTTTTAAAAAAAAAAAAAAAAAAAAAAAAAACAAAACATTTAGTGTGGCAGCAGCATCTTATGATCATCTGATGGAAAATCTTTCATTCTTCAGATTTGTGAGACATGAGAACAAATTGGAAGAAGTGGGAAGAACTTCTGACATTAGCAATACAAACACCTACTGAAGTCTTTTTAAAAGCCCGTTATTTTGGTCATTACACACATTTGAAGAAAGCCAAATATGAAAATCGTAATTCTTTACTTATTTTCCTCCTTTAATAGTCACATAGGTTTAGGGCATTGTCATTATTTTGCAGTAAAGGGTATAAATGATGGCATTTGTTTGCATTTTTGTACTCAGAAGACGTGTTTTTGATAAGAGCACTTAAACGAGTGTCCTTAAAAGAGAAGATGATTAAGCTAAAGAAGTTGTGAGAGCTTGTTTCAGAAATGGATGAACGCTATCTCAGGGTCCCTTCACACCTCCCCAAATTAAGCAGTAGAATTTTGTACGCCGATTTTTCTACTGTGCATCGACTTGTGTTGCATTTGAGAGAGCTGGAAGCCTGGTGCAATACCAGGATTTTAGAAGGGTCTGAGGTGTGATACAGCACAAGCTGTAAATAGAATATGTGATCTATTAAGGGAAAGCCTTCACAAGTCTCTCTGTAAATACTATTTATTACTGCCTTGTAAGCCAACATTTGCTCAATTCAAACTAATGACATATTTTGGAAGTGCTTGGATGAAAAAAGTAACAGTACCGATCTTCCGAAGCATCTTTGCTGTTTTGGTCTTTAGACACTTTTCCTGCTGCCTCCTTCACACGAGTGGGTTGTTCAGAGCTTTTCAGGAGAAGTTGATTGCTCTGGATGATTGGGCTTTGTCAAACCTCCATAGACAAACAGAAAAACCCAGCACAGCAGCCCTCCAAAGAGTAGGATTTCTTTTTGTAACTGCTATGTATTTCAACAATGTAGTAAAACAAACTTTTTGTGTTCCTTAAAGCAAGGTTTTGATTGAAAAATGTAGTGCTTAAAAACCAGAAGTATGTTACCATATGTTATAAACATCTCAGTAATTCTTTTTTTGAACATGCAGCCATATAAAGTAAAGGAATGGATGCAGAAGGAAGTCTGTTCAGACCCTTTTAGGCTGTTTGGTACTAAATACTTAATTGGAATTGGAATCTTTTTACGCTACTTTTTCTATATGAGACATTGTTGAAACATGAGAACTTTTTGATATTGCACCTTCTATTTCCAACTTCTTCTCTTCATATTTTACAGGGACACTTAGGGACTAACCAGTGAGGCTTGTGAACTCTTCTAGTTGTTTAAAAAAACAATCCATTTATATCGAAGGGTAATAAATAGTTATTAAAAAAAATAGCATAACAGAGATCTTTAGATTCCTTCATTGCAGATACCTATGATTTGGAATTGGAAAGACAGCAGAGGAAGTAAGAGAAATGAAGGTAAATCAAGATTTAGTGATTTTGAAAAAGATGATGAGAGGAAGATAGTGTGCTTCAGACTGTAGATAAAATCATACATGAAATTGTTCACCTGTCAAATTGCTGCTCAAACCAGCCTGAACTGAAACGTGAAGAAGTTAAAACGGGACCATTTTTGACGTATACAGAGCCACGTTTATTCCAGTTGTGTCCAAGTTACAGAAGGACGGTCCCGTCAACTTACAATTTATCTTCTTGGAGAGGTATTATCCCCCTGAACAACATATTGCACTGTCTCGCTGAGGGCAATTCTCCCACTAATGGCTGTTGTTAACTTGCATGACATTATAGGTAATATTAACTGCTGTTAATTGGCAGCGTGGGTGGCCAGGGGACCGAATGATGGGATGAAGGAAAGGAGAATATTTTAAAGGGAGTGAGTCAAATAAGATTGAAAGACAGTCTTGGTATGAAGTAAAAAAGGTTTGGAGAAAGAAAATAATTGATACAGGCAGAAATTCAACACCAAAAGTACCCTGCCAGGGCTGGTTCCTCTCCTGCAGCTCATAAGAAGCATCACACGGAGCAAAATAAGCCACTTACTGAAAACTGATTTCCTCATCACCCGGCCTGAAAAGCAGCATTAAGGAAATGTAGAATAGAGAATTTTAATTTTGTTTATCCCTATTGACAGTGGTGGATTCTTGTTCTCTGTGAAATAACTTTGTGAGAAACCTGTCAAAACACGTGAAGAGTGTATTTAGAAGAAATAGAAATTTAGAAGAATCTCTGTTTTTCATGTTTATTGGTTTTTGTAAATAGGAATTCTTCCACAGAATTGGTTAATTACAGGAACAGTAACCCAGAAATTGGACAAAAAGTATCAATTCTTAACATGCTGTAAGTTAGGTACAGACATGATGGCGAAAGGACTCCGGGTGATGATAGTTACCTGACCTTGTAATTAAATTGTATCTTAACACATATACATTGGGATAAAGGGAAGCCTATGTTTTCAGTTTGATCTCTGGCTTTTGAGGGTTTAACCCTGCAGCTTTAATTTTAAAGCAACAGCAGGAGGGGTTTTGGATTAACACATAAATAAATACTCTTTTTTTTTTTCTTGATTTATACCAACATAAAATTTTCTAATGTTTTTCAAGGGGGGGAAGAAATTAAAAAATCGAAACGAAACAAAAAGCTGATAGTCATATTCTACATCTGTTTTCTGCCAGTGACATACCAAACATAAAGCCATTTCAGGGAAGTATCTTTTAAAACATTCATAACGAGAAAAGACTTTAATATATTACCGTTATTTAATCCTGCTATATTCTTATCCCCAACGCTGTTGGGAGATGTCTGTGATTGCCTACGCTGCTCTGAAACACAGTTGAGACGAGCAAGATATTTTTTTTATTGCCCTTCAGATATGTTACTGGAATGTGGTGGAGGTTTTCCAGAACTGCTCTTGTACATATTTAGGCTTGAGCCCAAGCTGAGTGAGCTGTGGCCTGCTACTGAAGTATATGACATCTTCTTCAAAGACACTGTGTTCTGCTGCATTTTTCTTGATATCAAGCTGGTACAGCGTGTACAGAGGCTGTTCCACTCCAGCATTTGTGTGCGTGCTAACCCAAACTCTTGACCTTAAAGAAACTGTTTACTAATAACAGAAAACAACCATCCTATTCGAGAGAAAATAGGATAGATTGTAACATTACAGGTTAGATTTAATTTTTTCTTTGCAATAGGAATCAAAATCTTAAGTATATCTCTTCCCTCCAGATAAACTGGAAAGAGAATGGATGTTGCAGTTCCTAAAGGCAGGTCTTTAAGCTACTCACCAGCGACTTATCTGTGGCACTTGCAAAGAAATCAGATGCTTACTCCATGCAGAGAAAAAAAAATTACCTGAACAAATAATGACAAGTTTTCTCATTCCCACACTAATCTTTTAGATTTTGATAAATCGAGACCATAGGAAAAGTCATGTCACATTCCCATGGGAAAAAGCTTCACTGAATTTTTCTGAAATACAAAATTATTTTTCCACAATAAATTAGCCATCTCACCTTGTGGTGGACTCTGTTAATTAGAATTCATTAGAAAACTTAGCTTAATTTATAGGTGAACAATCATAATTGCTTACAGGATTTTGGTGAGGAACCGTTGACTGACTCCAGGATGGATGTACAATATACACAGGAGTTTCTCTGTCTTTCAAACACGGTCATCTCTCATCTTGCCCATGTCTGTCACTGCTGCACTTTATGAACCAGACTACATAAAATTAAGTTTTCTCCCAAAATAGATGAGACTTCTAAATATTTCAGCAAATTTTATTTGTTTGGATAATGTAGTTTTTTCCATATTTCTATCAAGAGTGTTTTTCTTCAGCATTTGAAAAAAAGTCATCTGTTGCTTATAGTTCATTTTGGAACAGGTACCTGTGTACACAGGCTTCTAGAATTACTTTCTGTGAGTTTTGGGTTTTCCAAATCTCAGTTAAAGGTTCATTTTTCGGCGTTCAGGCTACAGCTGCTGTGTGCTTCCAGACCATTCAGCAGGAAGCGAAGCAGTGGTCATCAGCTTCTGTGTTTATCAGAATTGATGCAGTGTCCAGGGGAATGCACTTGAAAAATAAGATGGAATGTAGTAAAAACAACATTTAATCTAAAAGTTACTCCATTTATTTGGTTTGCCTGCTATCAGCTCTCAAAAGGCTGTTTCTCATCTCCTTCCGATTTGCATTTTACTCAACCTGTGAGAGCAGCTCCTGACATTTGGTTGTGGTGGTTTTTCAGGCCCATCTTAATAGAATAAATGATACTACTACCGGCAGTGACTAGTTTTGAAGAGGTGGTAAGGTAAGAGGAAAACAAATAAAAACACTTTCTTATACTTTATTATATTTTAAAAGGGCTTACCTATGGATCCTTTAGACTGCAAACCACTTCAAAGACCAATAATGCAGTTTTTCCTTTTAATATGATAGGTTTCTCACATCTTTGTTTATCTATCCCCTTTGATTTTCAAAATATTTAACACCACTGAAAGAATTAGTAGAGTACGTCTGCCAAGTGGTCTCATAGAGAGTTGTATTTCTGAATTACTTTTCTAACCATGCTGCTATGTCTCAATATATCAGAAGAAATAAAAGCACTCTCCATGATTTATCTTCAGCTCTGGGGTAAAATGATGGCTGTAAAGCAGCATATTCCTGCTCACAACAGTTCGGGAATCTGGTACCTTAATCCCTTATCAAGTGTCTATTATCTGGGACCTCACATTTTTTATCATGCACTGCTAGTATTTAAGGAGCTACAACATGCAAAGAATACTGCACCATCATCAAAAGTTTTCTGCGTGCACACTGTCACCTTCTGTATGAACAGCAACCAGCTAAATCAACCATTATTATTATCATCATTATTATTACTAAACATGGCTAATATTGGCAGGAGGCCATCTACAGTTTTATTTTATGGTGGTTTTCTTTTAATGCCTTATTTAACTTGGTTTACCTTTGCAGTGATTTTTCTTGTTGGAGCAAAGCGGGAGTCTTACGCTGCTGAGCCACGGGAGGAATGCTGGGTGGCCTCAGCAGTAACACTGCTTCCCTTGCCTCCTTGACATTCCCCAAATGGTACTGATGTGAAATGTCTGCTCTGYGAACTCCTCCTGACTATCTTATGCCTCCCACAGAAATTCCAATAGCAATTTTCACCCTCAGGGCAAGAATACAGAACTTTTTGGCTGCTGAGTGTGTGGAGAGTAGCACTGACTTTTCCCACTGACATCCTGTGTGTCATCAGGACCAGAAGATCTTCTGCTTGGGTAGTATGGAAATTATGGAAACTTGATGCAGTCCGTGTTGATTATTGAGGACTTGGATTCCACAGTCTCAGTTGTGATGTTTCTTCTCTTAAGTAGGGTCAAAATTATTCAGAGTGGTACTTTCGGTGGAAGACAACTGTCATAGTTCCATGATGGTTTTCAAATGTCATGGCAAAGATGCTGAACCACAGTATCTAATCAGTGAGGAACCAGTGGAGAACTTCTGAATTCAGCTTCTGTGCAGTTGACAGCTTTAGTGAGGGATTGGTATTTATTCAGTTAGTTTTGATACTTTCTCAATTAAAATTGCTTAGACACTGAAGATAGGTCTGCAAAATCTGTAGCACTGAGTGATTTTCTTGAATGACAGCAGTTAGTTCATTGGAAATATGCTCTTAGATGTATATATATTTTGCAAGGAGTGTCATAGTTGTTACTGCCAAATATAATACCAAGGGTGAAGAAAATAGTTGATAATATAGTCAGAGATGATGCCAGGGCTATAAGGAACTGGTGGATAAATTACATTCCTATAACTGTGGTGTACTATATGGAGGAAAGTTTGGGAGGTGTGAAGGGAAAATGTGAAGAAAACTGTTTGGTTTAAATTGCTAATTGGTCTTTTTTCTGTCTTTTTGCAAGATGTGATGTTTTTCCATCTTATTTTTTTTCGTGATAGAAATAAGGCCTTCTGTACTTCAGTTCAACATCACATAGGATAAAAAGGATAAGAACCCATTCCAAACAAGCATTAAAGATACGATAAGGATTCTTAAATCTGGACTTAGGTACCTACTAAAACAGAAACATCGGTGCGTATGTTAGCAACTGTACCCTCCTGCAAAAAGTGTTAAGCTTGTTCCTTTTTGGAGGATCACTTGCTTCAAAGAGGTTCATCAGAAGTCATCTTTAAGGAATAGACTTTTAGGTCTAGAGATTTCATTAAGTAGCATTTACATTTTAAATGCAAAAATGCGAAACTTTATGTGAGTGTTATATAAGACCTGCCATGCAATTTAAAAAAGAAATTAATTAGGAAGTGTCGAAGTTTCAGTTCACGTAGCAGTAATTACTGCATAACACCTCCGAACAGTTTTGCTGGTGACATTTTACAGCGAAGCTGCATGCGTAGTGCTGGAATCAGAAACTTTTTCACTTGAGTAACATCTTTAAAGTCCTTGAACTCTACTCAAGGTAGACAGGTTCTGTTAATTAAAGCCTGTATCATGATGATCTATTTACCTTTGTATGGTGGAGTTGGGGTTGCATATGGAACTTGTCCTTTCCTGTTCTACCAGTCAAACTAAACAAAATCTTCCCATACCTCTAGGGAATACTGCTTAGTTTCAAGGAGAAATGAAGAATTCTCCATTTCCTTTCAACTGCAAGAAAACTTCATTGTTATTTCAAGCATGATTTGAGGAAAAATACAGATTCACAGTTTTAACTTTAATTTTCTTAGTATGAACGTTGCCATTTTCCTAGCAACAGTTGCCTCCCAGGTTTTGTGGGACCTTAGAAAATGATCGGGTTTAGTTCTGCTAAAAACTATTTGCATTTTGTTGTCACGGTTGCATGTGGTTTGGAAATTCTGTGTTCTTGCATGGACAGTGTTGGAACCCCTGGCTGCTGACCGTATTTTGGGCACTGTGGTGGATCTGCTTATGCTGGAGATTCTTGGTGGGCTTAGACTGGCCTCTGAAGCTTGACCTTGAGTAAACGCCTTCCATAGCCATTTACTTTTCCTAAGCTAGTTGGGGTGAAAATCATTTTATTTGATCTGTATAGTTGATTTGTCATTTTGCCATCCTTGGAAATTACTGGGGAAGGAGACTTGTCAGCCCTTTGCTTTCCAGGGTGGAATTCAGCACTTGAATTAGATGGGAGATTCCCAAGAATGGAGTTTGGAAAAGCCAGGATATTGGGATGAAATGCCAAAGAGGAGGACTATCTGAAGTCCTGTTCTCTAGAACTGAACACCTTCTGCAGTCGTGGTACTGAATCCCAGTCTCACAAAAATGCCAAAGTCTGCATCTCTCCTGTACTTAGGTGCCTCTCCATCCTTTTAGGTCCAGATGGCTGCTCATTCTTTCCTTTTAAAGCAGAGGAGCCCTACTTAAGAATAGCTTAGTAGTCGTAGCATTCCCCCGGGAAGTGAGACGCCTTTAGGTCACATCTCCCTAGAAACCAGACTGTCAAGTGGAGTCAATGTCTATCCCTCCTCCTGAAGTTTTGCCATGCTGCCAGAAGAGATCCTCTCTCAAAAGAGAGAATATACTTCACTGCTCATTCAGTGAAGGAGTTACTCTGCTAAAACTGTTTGCCAGTTAACTTCCCATGCCACTATTAATTTCACACAGGGATACGCAGTACAAGAATTAAATAAACCAGATTTCCCAGTTGTAAAATCCTCAGTAAACAGGTAGAATGTGCGCACAGTGCAAAGAGAGTGAACCATCACCAAGAACCAGTAAAGCACTGAGGGAATTTAGGCCAACGTCTAGAAATTTTTGATTGATTTGGGAACCTGACTTTGTAGGGGGATAGGGATAAGTTAAAGTATTGCAATGTGAAGTGTTTTAGGATTGGAATTGCAAAGATGGCAAGGGCATGGATGGAAGAAGAGATGAAGGCGAAGGTGTGACCAGGAGATGAGTTGGGGATTAGCTGTAGGTTGGGTGAATAGTAAACACGCTACGGTGAAGTCGCATGAGAAGTACCAATAAAGTATCTGCACCTTCACTCGGATACGTGTCCTCAGAAACAGCTTTATGTTTTCTTGGTCAGTGGCTATTGAAGTCAAACCCTGTGGCAAACAGGTTTTCGGAGTACTGAAGCAGTTGGGTTTGCTACCTTGGCAGGTGTCATTCGGCGTCTTTTTCCCTTGGAGCAGACTGCTCCCAGGCTGTTTTCTCCAGGACAGGACACACCACCATGGCGTTTCCTCTAGCGTAGCCTTGTCGCAGGCTGTCTGGGAGGTTTGCGTTGTGATATGGACTGAAAGCGTTGTGTTTCTTTTGGGAAATGTTGCATTACCACAGGGGCTGGCTTGACAAAATGGTGAGACRTGGCTGAAAACCTGCTCTTTCAGCTTACTCGGTTATTCGGGAAGGCAGTGATAGCGAGTGTCAGGATGGTGGCTTTATTTAGTAGTGTCTGGCAACAAACTTTGCTCCGGTGTGACAGCTCTACTTTCATTTCTAAGCAGTGATCAGAGATGCCGGGGTTAGTTTTTGAGGTTATATTCACCATAAGCCCTGCAATTTTCCACTTAATACCTACTTTTCCACAATTCAAAAATGGCCAAAAGTTATCTGGGTTTGACATAGAACAGCCAAAGAGTATATGCCAGTAAAATAGATGAAGATAAGATTTCTGTCACCAAAGGCTTGGCTTTGAAGTTCATTTGCGCATTGAGCATAAGAGCAGCTTTCTTGTGCGCTTCCTTCTTTCCCCTCCGCTCTTCCAGTCCTTTGGCAGAGCGAGTTTATTTTGTTGAAGGTTTTATTTTCTGCTGAAAATGCAGGAAATTCAGACAGCTCTCTTGGAAGCTCCCCAAAGCTAATACAAACAAGATACATATGCTTCTCTTAAAGTAACTAAAAATAAAGTAAATTATTTGAAACTATTTAACTGTAGAAATTCCCCTGTAGAGAGGAAGGGAAGTTTACATCATTATAATTGTGGATGCTGTTAAATTATGTTATCAAGGTGAAATTCCCTGGAGTGTCAACTTGTCTATTCCATACAAAATAGTACGTCACCCTGGAGTTTATAATAGCTGCGTTACAGGCAGGYGTGGAAGAGCTAACTACTCAATGTCCAAAACCATAATCATTTGAAGTATTCCTTAGCATGTATAAAGCTAGCTGAAAAAAAATGTAATGGCAAATGAAGTGAAGCTGTCTGTTCATCTAGACTTTTTGTGGATGCAGCTGATGGATCTGGAACGGTTTACCAAATTTTTCCTCCTTGTTTCTCCCTGGTAAAAAGAGGAATGGCAGGAGCTGTCTGTTTGGGGTTAATTCGGCATTCCTAGTCTGTTGATACGTGTTAAGTATATGGTGTGCGTATCCTTTTGATTTCCATTGCTGACAAAATTGCCTTTAAAGTCATGTCTGCATCATGAAGGAAGTAGTTGATTACTCAAGATTTTATGTTTCATGTTCACAAATTCTCTTGGCAGGGGGAATGAACTCACTGAAAATATTACATGTGAAGAATTATAGTGAGGCATCACAGTTAAGGGCTCAGAATGAAGAAAGGCCGTAATTAAGGTTGCCTGTGCAACCTTCACTCTCACCTTTCCTCTGTCTATTCCCTTATCCATATGGAAGCCTTCAGCCTCAGATCTGAGGATGGGGTGGTCCCCACCGCACGGATGCAGCAACACAAACGTGACGCAGCCCTGCTTGGTACGCAGAGYGCCGTACCCGCTGCTTGCTGCACCTTCCTCTGACTCTTCCTCCACGCTGGGAGAGGAGGACTGGACTTGCAAAGAGAGGCAAAGGGAGCAAATGACCTTGAGGGGGCAGTCAGAGCTAGCTGGGAAAGTGGAAAGTCAGAGATGGTTTTGCTGCTTTGAATTGTGGAGTTGTTAGGAAGGAAACTATTAAAGCATCTCAAGCTAAAGCTCCTTTAGGTAGCTTCTTTACAGCTTTTGCATACTGTATGCGCTCCGCTGGAGAGGGGCCTGCAGTGTCAGTAATTGTGAACTAAAGCCACCGAGCTTCAACGTAAAGAAATTTGCACTTTTGAAAATTCAAATGTCAAGGCATCCTATTACTGGCAGCAAGATACCACTCACTAAAAGCCATTCATTGTCATAAGCAATAAGTTCAGATCTGTGTTTGGACATGTTTTTTTGTCAGCCTGCATTTCCATCATGTATTTCTTTTGCTATTAGAGGTGACAYTTCCACTTTATTTCATCAGGTTTCTTTGGATTAAGACTTCACTACAGTGTGCCTTTCCTGTTTTTTTTACCCTATTTACATTGTGCGGTTGTAGCATATTGCATTACCCATCCCTGCTCGGGTTTTGTTTTTTTAGGCAGATAAGCTTCTTCCTGCTCAGATTGTGCTAACTGTAATGACTGCCTTTTTGATAGCATTCATCGTCGTGCCATTTCAACAGGCAGAAACCTCTAGCAGTTATTTAGCTGAAAGTATCAGTTGGCTGGAAAATTGCTGCAATGTGAAGGCACGGTGAGAAGTGGGGCTTTTTTAGTAGGCAGTTGTGTCCTGCATGTATACATGTATTGTTGTATACTGCATAGCATCATTCACATGGATCTTGCCACGAAGGAAAAGGTGCGCTGTTAGATCTCTTGATTTTTAAAAAAGTTGCAAAGTAGACCTGGTTATGCTTACAATTATTTGTTGCTTTGGATTGTGGATTACTATGCATCCAGGTAAAAGGAAAAAAGAAAAACTGTTGCATTTAAGTGAATTCTAGCTTGCAATAAATAAATATATAATCATATTACAATACCTCGTGTGGACACGATAATGAGACTTAAGTTTGTGCACTAGTGCTTTTTAGAATCATAGAATAGAATCACAGAATGGTTTGGGTGGGAAGGGACCTTTCAAGGCCATCTAGTCCAACCCCCCTGCCATGGGCAGGGACATCTTCAACCAGATCAGGTTGCTCAGAGCCCCGTCCAACCTGACCTTGGATGTTTCCAGGGATGGGGCATCTACCACCTCTCTGGGCAACCTGTGCCAGTGTCTCACCACCCTCACCATAAAACATATCTAGTCTGAATCTCCCCTCTTTTAGTTTAAAACCATTCCCCCTTGTCCTGTCGCTACAGGCCCTGCTAAAAAGTCCATCCCCATCTTTCTTCTAAACCCCCTTTAAGTACTGAAAGGCTAAATTTTTAGCCTAAAGAAAACTGTAATTATTTCATTCCTCACCCTGAAACCAAGACTTCAGTACTTCCTTGAATTCAGCTGTACTGTCACTGCTGGTAACTGGTGGCTGGCAATTGAACAGTTAACCCAGCTCAGGTTGCATGGCCACAATGGGATGCTGTAGCTGAGTGTCCAGCAGATCTTTGCCATCTTTCAAATGGTCAAAATGCAAAATGTCATTAAGAAATCCATCACCATCCAGCTTGCATCTGTGCTATGAAATACCCCAGGTACAACCCAGAAATGGGGCAGCRCTTGGCTTATAGCCTGTAGCCAGGACCGAGGGTCAAAAGATGAGCCGGGCTCAAGCGAGGGGCTTCTGTGTGGCTCGGAGCTGAAGCGGTGACAGGAGCACTTGAATCAGCTCTGCAGTGRGGACACATCTGGTGTGGCAGCCTTCGGTGAACATCGGGCTGCTGAGATCGCAGGCTGCAATCGCAGAGAAAATGGCTTCAGCGAGACTACCAGAAATCTTAAGAAAAGTGTTCCTTTCTCTGAAACTTAATACAAAGCTTACTGCATTGTGAAAGACAGCCTCGTGTCCACCCTTGCTTATAAATGTGTATTCATGACATCACAAGTGACTGAAATTCTGATTTTCAAACAACTTATTTTCCATATACACTAGCACAGGAGGAAAGAAAACAGAAAGCAGAATAATTTTGTCTCAGTTTTTATTAGGCAGTACAAGCCATGAGGGATGGCTAAGCAAAGTTAACCTGAATGACACATGGACATGCCTCCCTTTTTCTCCTAAAAATTATTAACATTTAGAGGCTGAAGATCTGCATTCATTTCTAATAGAACGTTTTTAACCCGTTCTCTATTATTATAAAAATTAAAATTAATTTAATGTCAAATTAAATTAAAAGGGTGAGCACTCAGAAGGTTCCAATGTAGGAAACAGAAGACGACGGGTACCATAAATTAAGCAGGTTTTTGGTGACACTGAGATCTTGCATCCTCCACTGACAGTGAGTCACCTGCTTTATTTTTTTGGTGGGTAATCATGCCTGTAGGGAACGAAACTGTGAGCACCTGCCCAGGGTTTGGCATTTAGGCTGCTTGACTTCTCTGATATTTTATAAACCATTTACTTTTCAACTGTTTTTACACATCAATGTCTTTCCAGCAGTAAGCACTGAATTCTCTGGAAGTCTTTCCCCAGGAGGATGTCATSCTAATTAATTACATTGCAGTAAGGAAAGCAGCAGTATTCCAGGATGGTCAGAGACGAGAACATCCAGCTCTGCCCGTTTGGCTTTGCACATTTGTGTGTTCCTTGTTAGTGTTTATCGAACTCAAATTATTTTTCTCATATAATGTTCTCATTCCTGTGCTCGTCCTGTTTTCCGTTGCATCCTCTCAGCTTGTTTCCATTGTCTTTTCTCTGGCATTATCACTWGTTTCTTCCTTTTTCTTTTAACAAAAGAGACCCAGACTACCCAGAACTGTACCTGGATCTCTTGTAGCTGTCGCTGCCTGGTTTGTTCCATGTGCAACTAGAACATGACCAAGCATCTGGCTTTTTGCCTTAAAAATGAAAATCTTTGCAAAAAAACTACCACATTTAATTCCTATCCTGGGAAGGAACCATGAGGTGGTTACCTAGGATTACCCACAGTAATGTTAGTGCTGTGCCTACATTCCCATCCCTTTTATAGGCATGATTTCAGTCTCAAAAAGTTGGTACCAAGCTTTAGCTTCCAAGTTTCTTTTAATGATGGGTATAATTATTTCTATGGGCATAAACAAAAAAAAAGGAGGGGGAGGACTGGTACTCATCAGTATCAACAGAGGCAGCTGAGCCCTGTTTTGAAAAGGAATACTGTAATAATTTTAAAAGTGAATGCCACATTGAATTTGTCAATTGTAAGCAATAGGAAAATGCCATTACTTTTAAGCCCTCTCATTTAAATGTACTGTTTAATAGATTGAAACTTGTCTACCTGTACCCCCAAAATCAATATCTGGCTTTTCTTTTCATATAACAGCTAATTCAGTCAAAAAAATAGTCTCACAAGGTTGCTGTGGATGATGTGGTAGTCCTTGTCTTGGCCATACGTGTTCAGCATTTCAGCTGTGTTCAGCTGGTCTGAAATTTAATACGCAGGGTGATAAACTTCTTCTCTTCAACTGCGAAATGTTTTTGTAACCTTATTTATATCTGTCGTGACGCCATGTCTAGATGCAGAGGGGCCGTAGCTTGATGCTGGTGATACAGAGCAACAAAAGCACACAGCATTTTATCAGCTCTTACAGCATTTCTCCATTGTCTCATCCAAATGCTGTCCTTGGCTTTCTGCTTGTTTTTTCCTGTTTTGAAAACTTTTAAGCCTTTACAAATGCTTTAATCGCTAATTATAGGAGCGTACAGCTCTCCAGATAACATATATGCAATACTGGGATTCAGTCCCACTTCTCTGTCTTTTATGGAGCTCATTCTTCTTATAAATGATTTTTTTTTTTTTTTTTTTTTTTTTTTTTTTTTTTTTTTTTTTTTAAAATTTTTTTTTTTTTTTTTTTTTTTTTTTTGTATAATCAGTTATGCATAAAAATCTTCACTGTAGCTCCTGGATTTCTTCATTTGGGACCCAGATTCTTCACCTGCAACACCATTGCTTAAAAACAGATGGTTGGTTCTGTCCATCAGCTTCTAAAAACTTTAAATATAGTTACTGAGCAATAACCTCTGGTAACTTTTAATTGTTTGAAGGTGACCAATAGCTGAGTCCGCCTTTTCTTGAAATAACATGTTTGGAGATGGTTAGCAACACATTCTGTTTAAACTAGTGTATGCCCAGGTTTTAAGGTGAACGTATTTTATTAAAAAGCATTTAGTTTTTGAAAAGCAATTGTGTGGCTTGTTACCTTTCTGGTAACTGGATAGATCTCACTTGGTCCTGAATCATAGCGTTTCTGCAAAAGTAATGTATTCTGTATTTCACGATAGTGCTCAGACACTAGGTCATCCTGCTGCACTGGGCAGAGAATTACACCGATGCTCAAAGTTTTTTAAAAGCCACCATAATATACCGTGTTCTGAATTAAATCCAAGTTTATAGGCACGTACCGCTCCACAAATGAGTTAGCCAGGTCTGGATTTTTCTTTAGATTCCAGCTGAAGGAATTATTTCAGGTTTTGTCTAGCATTTTGCATTATACACATTTCACAGCATCTAACTGGGATGCTATGTCATAGCACGCTAGCTAGGAAGCTACAGACGGAGGAACCACCTGTGTTTTGAATGCAAGGATTGTTTCTGTCATAGAAGAATGCGATCCCATTGACAGACTAAGTAGCTGCGGTGATCGGCTTTGTAAGGGTTTCTGCCAACATTGTTAGCTACACTACAACGGTAATTCAGGTGGCTGAGGCAAAGCTATTAAAAAAGAGGAGATCCTCATGTTTGGAAAAAAAATCTGTAACCTCCACAGTCAGTCAGACATCATTGCTAAAGAAGAAAATTTCATTGGAGTGTGTGCACCAAATATTGTTCTTCAGACAAGAATTTCAAAAGGCTTTCATCACTTAAATTGCCTTTGTACACGCAGAAGACAAGCGGTGTGTATAACCGAATTAGAGTGCTGCTGCATTTCAGCAGCAGTATGAGGATGGGCACTCTCTTCTCCACGGTCCTCGGCACCGTGGAAGAGATGGAGGAGCAGGTCTGTATGAGTCTAACTAGGGTAATGATAAGTTCCCGTATTCTCTTCTGCCTTGGTAAGTGCATATATCTGACAAGTGACGATTCCTACAACGCTACCTTAGAGTAGAAAATAACTCAACTATGTACAGATTGACTGACAGTCCAACAAAACGCTGTTGCAAGTACAGCCTCATTATGAAGTATTTAAGTGCCTTATGATAACTCAGAAAATGACTGCTTTGTAGGCAGTCGGCAAAAGTAAATGCCAGTGGTTTCAGTGTTCATACTATGCAGAAAAACTCAAGCTGGTTTGGTATGATTCACGTTCTTGCCAGACCTGTAACGTGTCTCAGTCCAACGTTTGATGTGGTGGAGAGACCTAACGATACGAACAAAGTAGATTTGCCTTTTTTTCCCTATCCCAAGGGAGGACAGACAGCTCTCCAGTCTGAACAACCGTATCAGGCATATCCTGATGTGCAGCCCAAGGAGGGAAATCCAGAAGGCTAGCAGGGGTTCACATGCCAGCTTGTTCAGCTTAGAAAGTTTGAGTTTCAAAATCATCAGGAATGGTTTATCAAAGGCATTGACAAGATGAAAAGCTCTACAAGTTTATCTTAAGCATTAAGGTTTAGTGCACTACAAAAGGAAATTTCTTTTTTTGTTTATTACAAGTATTCTTCAATGCCAAAAAAGTATAAAAAAAAGGCCAAGGATGAAGTCTGGAGAACACTGGCAGATGTTTGAGGTGCAATGGGTTTTGATCCCAGTCAGTTCTCCTTCTCCTGTCTTTGCTTTTCTCTTTCACCGGCCACTTTTTATTTTCTGTTTTTTTTTTTCTCTCTTCTTCTCCCTATCCCTCCTCCCCAAGCAGAGGCTCAACAGAAAATGTATTAAATTAAATGTATGCTGAAGTGCTTTTACTTAGCATAGGAAGGGTTGAAAAGACTAAGTTCACTTAACCCTTAGTGAGTTTGGCTGATTACAGTATGTTAATGCTGTTTGGCTTGAGAAGATAGCTCCTGTTGAGAGAATCAAGCTGTGAGGCTGAATAATAGTGTGCAGTGCATTTCGGTTAAAATTTTGGTTATTACAGGAGAAAACAGATCTCTTTCCAGATACAGGCATGCCAGATTTGCTCACCATTGAGACGTTAACCAGCTAATAGCTCCATTAGTAATAATTACCTGTGCTCTGACTTTATTACCTAATATATTTTACAATGGAAAAAGGCACACTAACCTTTTATTCCTTTCTTAAAGGCGCAAGATCTGAATGTGATTGAGGAAGTGATCCGAATGATGTTGGAGATCATCAACTCCTGCCTGACAAATTCTCTTCATCACAACCCAAACTTGGTGTACGCGCTGCTTTACAAGCGGGATCTGTTTGAGCAGTTTCGAACTCACCCTTCCTTCCAGGACATAATGCAAAATATAGATCTGGTGAGTGATATATTATTTAAAGGATGCTTACACATTGTTATTTGATCTCTCTATCCTTTTGAGAGGTGGAAAATATTCATCATCTCCGTCAGTTTATTTTAGAAAGTATTAAAATGTTGAGTTTCTCTCACCTATTTTCTGGGCCTCCACTGTGACTTCTTCTGGGCAACATCTTTAACTCGGCAGAGCCAGGGGGATTTGGGATGCATCTGGTAAGGAATTCCCAACCTGTTACACATCCTTCAGTCCCCTAAGGAAGGACAGCGTCGGCTTCTCTTAACTGTGCCTTGTTAGAAACCTGTCTTTCGGGGGAGAAAAAGCAGATTTTCATCATCAACCAGTCTTTCTTTTCTCTTACTCCCATCACGAGCCTATTAATGAATATGGGGAATTTTTTTTAAATAGCTAAGAGCGGACGTTCAGCTGCCTTGTTGCCTGGGCTGTATCTGAATGTGTGTTGCTTTCACCTGCAAAATGTCTCTCCACAGCAATCCCTTTGGGTAAGTAGACATTTTAGAAGAAAACAAAAGGAAATAGCAGTAGATCAGGAGCTGTTACTGGTGTGGCTCTCCGTGGAGTATGACTTTGGAAAACAGTTGTTAATTAATTACTGCTGCATCTGGTAGTGGCTTTAATGTTCATATTGAGAACCTGAGTAATGATTCCTGCTGGAAAACAACAGAGCAAGAAATATTTCTCTGTCCTCTAGTCAGTATTTGCAGAGCTGAGCAATGCTTGAAGTCACGCTGTGACCACTGGATGTGAAATACTGGAAGGGGAGGCTGAACAGGATGCTAAATTTCTTGCTGCAGTGAATAGTGCATTTATTCAGTGTGAATAAAAATCTGCTGAGGTTCTGGTTTGATCTGCTTTTATTTTAAAATATTACAGAAGATTGACAGATTTCTGATGACCCATAAAGGAAAGTAATTTTAAATGTTGAACTGAAATCCTGCTCTGTACCTATCCCTTCCTCTTCTGTTCTCACTTCATATTTTCTGGTCATGCAAGAGCTTGGAGAGCAGAGGATTCAGAGCTCAAAACTCTCCAAACTCTTGGCAGCTGCAGACTACAGCCGGCATGATACTGCCTGGATGATTAGGACAAGATGTCTTCAGGTTGTGTAAAGAGAGGATATGGTGCGGTGAAGATAAGTCGTCTTCATTCCTGACTGAGATAGGGATCTTCTCTGGGTACTTGTCCAGATCCAGGAAAGGTGGTGGCCAGATCGTTCTGCACGACAGCCCTGTGCCGCTCTCACAGATAGCAGCATGTCCTTTCCTTTGCAACACTTAAATGTAGGTTTTCCTCAACAATTTGAACAATTCCTCCCCAAAACTATTTAATATTGGGTTACAGCATAATGCCAGTTACATTCAGAAACTATTTAAAGCTTTCCAAGGGAGCATGTTAAATTTTTAAATAGCTCCTTTGTTAGAGAAGCGAGGATGTCAAAAAAAGATTTTTTTTTTTTTTTTTTTTTTTTAAATGTACCTGTCACCAGCTGGCAAGTGGTGAGAGCTGTCAGGCTTGCAGATCTGAATAAAAGATGAGATTCAGCTTACTCCTCTTCTACCCTGTCACGTCCTCCACTTTGTAGACGGTATCGGCAGCACTACCATCCCGGACAGAACCAGTCTTTGTCTTGTGTGCTACAGCCAAAATGTTTTAACTGGTCTTCCTACCCCTTGAAAAAGTGGCAAATCATGTTAGTTTTACTATACGCATGAGGGGAGCTTGTCTGGAACCATCTGGGCACTGTCTGAGAAGAACCAAAATGAGTTCCTGGCTCTCAGGCTTTTCTCTGCAGTGATGGAGGTGGGAGCTCCATCCTCACAGCCACAGGATGTTGTGAATATCTGAAATGTTGGTGTGCTCCAAAAGGAGTCAGAAAATCATGGGGGGGGGGGGAATCTTTAAAGATTTGGCTCAATAAATTCCTAAACTGTATGTTGCTGGAAGCTGGGAGGGTGTATTCATGGGGAAGATCTCCCTATTCTTGACCTGCTCTTATATTCTTATTTAAGCATCCATCCCAGCCTACTGTCAGAGACAGAACAGTGAGCTGGCTGGGCTTTTTGTATGGCCAAGGCTGGTTATTCAGAGGAGGATGGATCCACCAACTTCCCATGTGTCAGGGAGCTCTGTTGGGTTTTAGGCTGCTGTGCTCAATGTAATTTGGTGGCCCAAAGCGTGTAAACCGTAGGTGTAAATGGTAGATGTTGCAGCTTTTGGTAATAGAAGGGTGGGGAGGAGAAGTTACCTTTCTGAAGACCCCAACGCATGTCTGCAGGGGCTGTGCTACGTCCTGATTCTCTCCATCAGTACTTTTTCTGGTCATTAAACAGCAAAGTACATTTGGATTATCTCCACCCATGTTATAGTGGAAGTGTGAGTGTAATTTCCATCATCAGATGCCACTAGAGGTCCACACAGTGGACCTTCTCGAGCAGAAGGTTCATTTTATGTTCTGGGTCACTCCAACATCCTTCTGTGCTTCAGCAAAATCCTCCTTACATTAGGTGTAAGATTTTTCCGATTCTAAGCTCTAGTCCAGATTTGTATTTCATATGGAAATACTATCGGACAGCATGGTAATGTTCTATATTGAAGAAATCTGACCAAAATACAGAATTTCTGCAATCTGTAATGATTTTTGGACACTAAAACAGTTGCCAGGTTGCCTTGTCAAGAATGTATAAAATGTGTATGACATATCTTGACTTTAATAGTTATTGGTTTTACTCTGCTGCACATAATGTTCTCATACACCAAATAGAAAGCACGGAAGAGGTGAAAATGCTAAAAAGTGGATGCAAAATTAGTTGGAAAATGTACTGAGAAGATAATAACAAGTAGTTGACGTTGCAAATGGAAAGAGGCATCTGCTGCAGTCCTGTGTGGGTATGCAAAGGGAGAATAGCCCAGAGGAGTCCTCTAAGCCTACTCATGTTAGTGGCTTCTTAGCTGGATTACTCTGGGTTTAGGCACCATGGAAGAAATTCTAGGGAGAAACAGGAGCTGTAGAAAACAGGACCTCTAAGGACAAATAGAACGGGTGCTGATTAGCCAAAGGAAGGCTAAAGGTGATGTGATGTTTTTCAAATAAAACGCTGCTGTGAAGGGAAAGGGAATAACCTGTTTCACACACTTGTGGATTCACAGGTCATAAGGACAGACTTTCTAATGTTAATAATAACGAAGCACTGTGGTAGGTTTCCAGGGACTTCAACATTGGAGACCTCTGGATAGCAGACATTTGGCAGGATGACACTGGGGCAGAGGACAGAGCAGGACATGTCTGTAGGCACATGTGAATATGGGGATGGCTCTGCAGCCCCACCAGCTGCTCAGACCAGAGTGGCAATTGCCCAGGTTAACTGTGGGACAGACTTGGTCACAGTAACTAAGGACTTTGCTTCAGGATTTGGAATGTTCAGGTTACTCTGGAGATAACACATAACCTCTGTGTGCTTCATAGTTGAGGCAAAAAAACAGGTAAATGTTTAAGGGTCATCAGTGTATAGAACACTCTTTTATTGAAAACTACTTATCTGCCTCTGGGTTTTTATAAATAAGCTAAAAATCACCATTGCCAGCTGATTTGGAACATATGGGAACAGTTAATGCTGTACAGAAGAAACTGAAATCGAAATACCTTCTGTTTCCTATTAATTTACTTTTCATTTTAGAAAGTCATCTTAATAGGATATTGTGCATCTTGTTTAGCTAAATGGGATATTCTTCCTCTGGATGGTGAACAAAGAGGAATGCTATGGTTCCTGTTCTGGCCTCCTGCAGAAATGTTTCAGCTGTGAACTATCTATGCGCCTCTGTTTCAGAGGTGGTCTATAATTTGGTCAGCAACCTCAAATGTGTCAGGAATTTGGTGGAGACTCTTCATTAGCAATTCCTAAAGATGAGTTTGGTTCATGGCCATTGTGAGAACTCACTGGCTTTCATTACTTTCATATTTCCTATGAGCTAGTGATAGATATCGTGTGGTTGAACAGGCTTAACTGGGAGCTGCTAGAATTTTGTTTGCAAAATAGTCTGATAGAAATCAGGAGGTCGGGAGCAATGGTTTAGTGATGCAAAGGACTCGATTGATGCAATTTCCTACTAGGAATGTAATTCTCCAAAGACGTTTCCCTGCTAGATTTTAAAATCAGTTGAGTTGGCTTGGCTCTGGCATAGCAACTCCTATTTCAAGACCTGCAGGACTTGCAGTGAACATGAGAACTGATCTTTCATGGTTTTCCTTAAAATACCCATAGAAAAATCTTGATCCTGCTAGTTACTGCTGGCTAAATACTTTAAGTGATTTTTTTTTTTCTTTTTTTTTTCTTCCCACTCCTACCCACTTTCTTTGCTAGGAGTGGGGAGATGAGAAGAGCAGAGTACCTGGAAAAGTTCATGTGTCTTTGAACATGCTCCTAGTTTCAAGGTGAATCTGAAAAACTTCAGTACTTCAAGTTTGCTGATAAACCTTTTGTGTTTCTCCTGCTATTGAATCACCTGAAGCCATTTCGTCCCTTCTTAAATCAGCAAGGGTTGGCTTTGCCTCACTTTTGCTCCAGGACAGAGGGTATGACTATCGGCTACTGAACATAGCTGTGATTTATGTTTTCCTAAGGAAGCTACTTAGCTGAAGTGCTAATCCTGCGGTACTTTATGACAAGAGGTTTGTTTTCTCYTTTTCTTCTCCTTTCAGTGTGCCATCAATACAGCGTGTTACTCTACCAGCGGTGAACGCGGCTGGAAATGTAAAATAGCCGATGTCAAAATGCGCGTCTTTCTCTTTTCATCACTTTCCAAAGAAAAAAATGACAAAAAAGGAATCAGAACTTTTTCATTTGGTGCCAAGTTATTTTTTTTCTCTTTTGCAGAGTTAACCTTGACAGTTGCGGGCAGAGGAGGCAGCAGTGAATCGCGCTGTTATTTTTAGCTGGAGGAGAAAGCGAGGAGCTGTAGTGTTAGTTAGGCAGCGGCACTGCCTGTGAATGGGCTGGGGCATCGCAGCACTTCAGCATCCACTGAAAGAATCCAAGTGGAGAAAACATCTTGTCCTTGATAGCTCTGCTGCTTGGTGCATGCTGTAGTAAATAGAAATATTTCTTTATTTCAGCCTTTCAGCCCTATTGAAAACAATAGATGGGTGAAATAATAGACATTGCGGTTATTCCCTCATAATCTTAAAAAAAAAAAAAATCTCTAAAAACTAAAATGTCTCTTTTAAATAGTTCTAGCTTTCTTGTAGCACTTTTAATCTCTGGAAGTATTTTGTAAATTTATTGTTTAGAAAACAAAAGGACTAAAGATGAGTCTCTCAGGGAAGATTGACCTCTTAAATGGAAAAGCTTTATGAAAACCGATTTTGGAAGTCACTATAGAAAACAGTTTTTGTTTAGAGATCTTGAGTATATTAATGGTATATTAATACAAAGCCTGGAAATCCCTGAGCTGATGGTGACCAAGCCATGTCGCTGCATGCCCATCGCACCACATGGTTGGGTAGCTTGCACAACCAGAATTAGGCTCTCTGCACAGGGCAAGGCGCTGTAGATACACCGTTTTATCTGGACACTGATAAGATATTCCTGATGAGGGGTTGTCTAATCCAGGATTAGATGTGCCTTTTAATCTCTGTTAATATGGAAGCCAGATTGGAGAAAGAGCTTTTTAAAACGGGTTACGTTCCTTGCACGGAGAGGGCCTTTCAGTGCACAGCATGACTTGGATACGAGTAATTCACAGCGACTCGTTAAGTTTCTTGTTCTTCTTAAGCAGTCTTTGCAGTTGTTTTCTGTTTTCTTAGACCAGTTGCCCAAATAATTAATGAGAAAAATAATTTTCAGAATAGCAAAAAATAGACACCATAAGAAAAAAAAAAAAAAATGTCCATCTCTCAGTCTGGTGTGTTTGCCTGGAGATCTGCTTTTTTTCTATACATTACAGTAATATGCTCAGCATTGGGTTTTAAAGCATGTGCTAAAACTTGAAACTCATTTAATATTATCCAGCCAGTTTGCTTTTTCTGGTTCGTTTTCTTAAGTGGACAAGGAGTTGAAATCTGTTAATTTTCATGATTATTTTAAATGCAGCTCTGTTACTTACGTGTGGAAGATAATTAAAGCTCTTTCAAAGGAAAAGGCTGCTCTTCCTCAATATTATGTTAAGCTTTTATATTTTTATGTTTGGGCAGATTACTAGGTAAAGTGTTAAGGCTTTCTGCTACAGAAGAGACGGGAGCTTGGGCAGTAGGGATGTAATGCTGGATGCTTTTTGGTTTTTATACTGATCTAATGGTAATAAGCAGATGCCTCTTGTAGGATCTCCTCTGTATAACTCATTGCTTTTTTTTTTTTTCTTTTTTTCTCCCCGCCCCCCCCTTTTCTTTTCTTATTTCATTGGGGTACTTATTGGGTACCTGAGTATCTCATTGGGGTACATAAGTATCTCATTGGGTATCAGGGTTCCTATCAAGAATTACTCCAATTCTATATTGTCTGAAGTAGTAAGGCAAATAACGCTTAGAGATAAGTATTATTATTTAAGTAGATATTTTTCATTTCAGTCTTCAACTGAGTACCAAAAACAGCCATTCAAAGTTCTGTGAAACGCTGACATAGCCTGAAAATATTGGAAGCCTATCGCACTTTTGTTCTTTGTGAAATATAACTCAACCAAGATTAGTACCTTTACCACAAAAACATAAAAGTCTTTTAAAAACATGTTAAGATTGGAGGCTTTGACTTTCCAAAATAGGAAACGTCAGAATTCAGGTAGTATCGGTGAGCTTCATTCAGTTTTTTATGCGTATGCATTATGATAGTATTTTATCCTTTTGATTAAAAGCCGAATATTAAATTTTGCTTTTGTTGTGGTTTAGCAGAACTTGAGCTAACAAGGCAGCACTAGTGGGATGGATTCTCTGTGTGAGCCTGCCCTGGGCGAGGATAGGTTTCACCAGCGATTACTGACAACAGAGGAGTGTTGAAATGCAGGAAGATGGGTTTTTTTCTTTCAAAGTTTGTGGGCAACTTTCTCATTCCTCTATGAGCTGTGCATCCTCTACCAGCAATTTGTCCCAGACTCTATGCCAAAACCATGTCAGCCTCACTCCGAGGTCCTCGCGCTCTTTGCGCAAGCTGTTTCTTGCTATTTTCCTCCGTAATTTCTGGTTCCTCCCTCCAGCTCCTTTGCTTATGAACTCAGCACATCTTTCTACTCCTGTTTTTTTTCAAGGATCGGAGATCACAGCACTACAGTGGGTCCTTATCTGTAAGAATGTAAAACCTACCTGCAACATCTGCCAGAGGCAGTGATATTCTCCCTTTTATTCAAGTATGGAGATAATCGTAAGGACAGTACAGAAAGTTAAACTTGAATTTTCTCTTGACTGATTTCCTCACTTCTGTTGTTTAAAACAAAACAACCAAAAAAAAAAAAAAAAACCCGAACAACGACAACCCCAAAAAGCAACTTCCAGCAACTGTCATTTGTCTCTATCTTGCTTGGTGCTTCAGTTTCTAGAGAAAATTGCTCTGCGACGCAGCAAATCTACCTGCTCAAAACAAGGGCTAGGGTTTCGGGGATCACAAGAGAGGAACAACAAATTTGAATCTCACAGTAATCAAGCCATCAGCTGTCTTTGTTTTATTAACAGCAGCTGAGCTGGGAGGCATAATTAGGGTAATGGTTTCTGGCTCCAGCTGTGTCTCACTACAGAACAAAGAGAGCTCAGCAGAGATTTTGTAGTATAATACACTTTTCCCCCCTTCTACTTGGGAGAATTAACAAAGATTACTCGATGTGCTGGAGGTTGGGATTCAGATATAAGTGGACATCAGTACTTTTCAGAGGAGAGATGTCCGAAGCCTACGAGATGTCGGGGAACCTACCAGCAGCATGTGCAGTGAGTGGAAGCTGCGCGTGGCTCCAGCCAAGGGGTAGCTGGATGCTCACGTGTGCATGGGCTCTACCAAGTGGCTCTGACCATCTTGTGGTACTTTCAAAGGACTCTAAGTAGGTGTTGAAATTTTGCCCCGTACCCTTTTTGCGTTGTTTTGAGTTTCGGATCCCCTGCGTGACTGATGAGTTCCTCTGGGATAAGGGATGGGGTTTACAAAGTGTGCTCTTTTTGGATGAAAGGAGCTATAGAAATGAAGGTTTTCTGATGTCCCACATGGAGAACTGCCGGTGGGATGTCTGCTTCTGGTGTGACCTACTGAGCTTGGAGAGGGATAAAAGTTAAAGCCTGACCTAACTGTGTTCTAGCTAACAAGGACCAGCTGGGTCACAGAAAGGGGGTGGGGAGGGAAATATGGTGAAAAGCAGCTTGGCCTCACCAGGGAGATGCATGGAGGATGAGAGCATTGAAAGGGAACGTACAGGTCCTTGGGCCTGGAATCTGCTGTGATGGGGAAGGTACATGGGGGACTTCGGGTGGTTAATTTGGGGAGAAGAGGAGCTTTGTGGGCTTCCCCCCCCCCAGTTGCTGTGGCTTTGGATGCTACAAAACCCCCAGGCAAGTCATGTAGACTCTTGTAGTTGTATTGAGATATTTAATAGTTGTCTTAAAGCCTTCTATCCAGGAGCCATTGAAACTATAAGGATTTTACTTTAATGCTTGAAAATGAAAGTAAATTTCTAGCCCAAACTATAAAAAGTAGACTGGAAGGCCTCGAAAATCCTGATGTGCAGAAGTACTGACAGATAGAAGTATAAGCATATGTCGGTGCACAGTACTTGAAAATGTAAATTTATTAATTGAGCTCTGTGTGTTAAACTGTAAAATCATCTATCCATTAAAAATGACTGCAGGAGAATACTGATAATTGTGCTAATTTGACATTAACAAAGTCTCCCTGGCTGTGGCACAAGCAATAACATGATTATGCTTTAAGAAGTACAGATACATTGATCCAGGGAAAGAAGATAACAGCTTCATGTGTAAATTGATACAAAGATCTCTTCTCTTCTATTTATTTCTGTGCTCTGATTTTTCATTCCAGGTGATCAGCTTTTTCAGCTCCCGATTAGAGCAAGCTGGAGCTGAGCTGTCAGTGGAGCGAGTTCTGGAAATCATCAAGCAAGGAGCTGTTGCTTTGCCCAAAGACAGGCTAAGAGTAAGTGCTCAAGACCTCGTCAATTAAAGTGTACTGTTCCAATCAATTACATACATACCCTTTACATCCATAATGTCAAAACATCATTTCTCCTATCAATAGCGGCAGATAAGGGATCGCATTGTGGATTGCCATATGTGTATGTTTTAATTTAAATTCCTAATTTGTGCTAAATGTTTGGGTGAGTTTTCTTGATTAGTTATTAAATTGAAGCGTGTGGAGGAATTAACATTTGCTGAGGCTAAGGTTTTGTTCATCTTATCGCGAAGATGCAGTCACACCTCTCCATCCGTTGTTTAGTTAAGCTGTAACCAAACTTTGATCATTCTTTTTTTTTTTTTTTTGTTAACTTAGTCTTCTTTCTCTAGTGCTCTGCGTCTCTGTCTGCGTCTATATAAAATGCTAGAAAGATAAATTTCTGGGGCTTTAGTTAAGAATTAACCAACCCACTGAAAATCAATTCAGAACCTGTAAGTCTGGTCGACATGATCGTGATCTTTCTGTATAATCCTGAGCAGACCCCTCCATTCTCTTCTGAGAACCTCTCAAATCTCATGAGGGATTTACCAACTTGACAGGTTTTGTGAGGCTAAAATCCATTAATGGCTGTGTGATGTTTAAATACTGCAATAATGAAATCTGTGTAAGTAGGTAAGTAAGTAAATGAGAGTTATGTGTGTTTTTTAAACACACGATGAATTTTCTTCTCCATTATGCCAAGTGTATTTTAAATACTGTCTGCTTTCTGCAGAACCATTTGTGTTCCTACTCCATGATAAGAGAGTGGGAGCATCTTCTCAAGACCCATTTCTTTTGTGATAACTTCAGGAAAATATAATCTGATAAGGCACACTGAGTACGCACAGCCATTGGCGACGGCTGGTAATTTATTTATACCCTGGTAATTTTAAAACACCCAGTGGGAATTGTCTAGCTGGCTGCATATACTAATGTCTTTCCTACAGCTTCCTGTGTCCCTGAGATGGCACATACTTAGTCACTCAGACCGAATTACTTTGGGAGGGATGGGTCTAGAGTCCGAGTCCTGAGCCGCAGTACAGGACTAGCCTAAGTAACACCAGAGGAGTTGTTGGATCCAAATCCAGCCCTTCAGGTTGTGTCCTTGCTACACTGTGATGCTGTGAATACAGAGGAACACTGGACCTTTTGCATTTTCTAAGACAACTTATTCTTACATGCAGATAATTAACAGCTCTTATGTTAAGAGGTTACAGCAATTCCTTCTTGACATAGAGCCATCTAAATGGCTACTAAATAAATTTGCTGCTTACAAAAAAATGAAAGTTTTATCAGTTACTTAGTGTGCCAGATTGACTTGCATGTTGGGCCACAATTTAAAGAAATACTGTTTCTGGAGTGAAATCCCATCAAATTTAAATTTTCTGTATTAATGATATACAGTGTTCAAAATGAGATGTTTATATTGCCACTTAAATCAACAGATCAAAATTTTTTGACAAGTGCCAAGCTCTGTAAGTCCTCGCCAAGCAGTTGAGTACTTCCAATTTTAAGGGTGCTTATAGTGTGACTTGGAGCGCTCACCTTTCCTCCAAAGGAGTTGAGTTTGGGGGCAGGGTTGCCAAGTGAAGACAGACAGTCTGGCACATAATTCTTCTACACTGCCCGCTTTCACCTACTGGGTTTTATAATTTTTTTCAAAATCCTTTTGCTGAGCAGCAGTTTGGCCAGAGCAGGTTGCATGGAGAAAATTGGTGACACTGAGCTTGGTATCTGTAATGTCATGCGTTAATTTGTGAATGCAGATAACATCCTTTCTTTGCACAGACAGTAATGATGAGCAGCACGTGATTCCCTCCTATAGAAATGACCTTGTGAGTCTTCGTGCCCTCTGTCTTGTACCTCTCTCCTAGGAGCCTCACAATTCCTCAGGTCTTCCCACTTCAGTCTCTGAGGTTTTCAGGGGAAGCTATTCTAAAGCTCGACAAAATCATACTAAGATCAGACTAAAGATATAGTTACACAATAACTCTGGCAACTCTGAGGAATTTCAGCAGCTAAATAAAGGAGAAAGCTTTAATCCACATGTCTTTAATGACACTCTCTGGGCATGTCTGGATGGGTGGGAGCAGCCCTACCCACAGTCGCTTTGCCTGCACAGTAGGCTCTGTGGCTGTTCGCATCGCTAAGCTCACATCTGCGAGCTGGAAGCTGTCTAGCTGCGGAGACCAACTAATACTGCCTGCTGAAAGGCCATTTTTCTAACACAGGCTGGCTTGGGCACAGCCAATTCAGAGAAGTGGCTTCTGGATAGGAGTTGGCTTGTGCCTGGCCAGCTTGGACAATGCGTGGAGGAGTTATGGGTCTGTTGTATCTGGTTTGACGTGACCTACACGTAATTACGACATGCAAAGCTGTGGAGTGTAATCGTGAGAATTTATAGATCAGCTTTGCAGTTAATTGCTAATTAATTTTCAAGCCATCCTTGCCTTTTGCCATAACATATTGAAGTGCTCTAAGTACAAGAGACCCTGCAGAGATACTACTCCTACCTCCTGGAAATTACCATCTTCAGCTGAAGCACTCTGAGGGAGGCGGTTGAAACACAAAGAGGTTATGATTTGGAAAAATGAGGACTGAAGCTTTTACTCACTTGCTTCCCTGCAGCTCAGACAATGGTGGTTTTTTCCTTATTTATAAGTACCTAATGTATGCACAGATAAATGTAGTGAATGTTTTCAAGTTGCTTATCTTGGCCTTTGTTGAGGAAGTGAGCATTCAAGAGGCGTTACATGTATTCAGATCTTGAGTCTGTTGCATAGACCATAGTTCAAACATGAATAAACGTCAACTAAAAATAACAGCACTTAGAGCCACGATCCTGATCTGCATAATGGTGCTTATCAGTTTTGTAGCACACCCTGGTACTCCTGCTCCCTTTCACTGTGGGAAGCAACATGGGATGAAAAGTGAGCATGTGTGTTAGCAGTAGATCATACATATATATATATTTGTGTGTGTGTGTTAGGAAAGATATCCTGCGTTTTCTTAGCAAATAATTATTGGGAAATGGGACATCTAACTCGCATTTTCTTTCCAGTCCTAGAGCAATCTGACTGGAGACAAGCAATATAATTAACACTATTTTAAGCGTATGCTTTTAGCCGTGTACTGTGGAAGGCAGGGAAAGTCCAAGCTGAGTAATTAGCCTTTTAGAAGACTTCTGCATAAACAGAGAGATAAAGGGCAGGTGCTGAAATCAAGAGCTGGTTATTTCTCCTTCAGTCTGTGGGAGGAGATAAATGAAGTTAATATGCCCGGGACGGAGGCAGAAGCCACGGCGTGGAGATAGAGCTGTCTCCTTCGCAGACGAGCAGCCCACAATCCAGGCTCCCTGTTTTATTGCAGAAGCTTATTAAAGGCAATTTAGAGATCATAATGATAGGTGAAAATTGGCCTCGTTCTTTCTTTATTTTTATTCTTTTTTTTAAAGTTCTCAGGCTGCCTTTCTTCCCTTTGGTGAACTATCTGTACTTTCAGGATTAGGAGCGTGAGAGAAGTGGGACTGTGTCTGGACTCTGCGAGTTATCTCAGGATTTCAAGGGGAGTTAGCCAGCAGATAACCGCTCTTTTACAATAAGTGGGAAAACTTGTTTTGAATGCCAGCTAGTGACTGGAAGCTGACATTTGGGTTCATGGAATGATCACACTTGGGAGGCCACATTTAATGCTTTAGAAAAGAAAAGTTCCCATTAGCTAAGCCATTTAAGGCAGAGATTTCATTTTCATGAACATATTCTGAGCTGCTTTTGTTTTTCTGCTATTCCTTTTCTCCTTGTGTCAATGAGTATTTTGTCATCAGTGTGCATTCTGTCATATGTTCTTGGTGTGTTATGCAGACATGCCGTTATGCCATCAACTCGCACCTTTTTGGTATGGTACAAAATTTAATATTTATTGAAGTGCATTCTAGTTCGACGGGCATTAAAATTTCACAGAATATGTAAAAGGAGCAGAGGTAAAAGCCTTCAGTCTCTTGACAGAACAAGTTTCGCTTTAGGTGATAAAAGCACTTCTCATAGGTTTCCCCTTCTATTAACGACGTACTTCCAACTCATTCAACTTCCATTTGTTTCATTGGAGAAAGCCCCTAATCATCGAGGCACTGGAGCGCAGGGGAAAAGAGTAAATTGTCATGGGAGYGATGGTAGATACCGCCTGGCAGCTGGATCAGAACAGCTTTGCGTCCCTGGCACATCACCCCGCTCCTGTGGAAGCAGCACCAACACCAAAAGTTCAGCTACCAAAAATGTCATAAAAATAACATGGTTGTTGACTGAGGTGGCGGTGAATTCGATGGGGGACGTCAAGCATAGGTACTTTCAACTCTGGAAAGAAGGTATAGCCATAAAAGAAAGTGCATGTGAAGCCCCCAAAACTGGGGAGTCTAAACAGTCTCTTGGTTTAGCTACTGAGCTCTCTGGAAAGGTTGCCCTCCTTCTGCAGATGCTCCTCTTAGGGAGGAGACATCAACTGTTCGACAGTCATTTGTACCGTCACACCAGGCAGAGGGGCAGGACATGGGCAGCACTCGCACAGCGCCCCAGACTGCGAAGGAAATTGGTAGCATTTTATATGTATGCATCCTACCTAACGTGATGTTGATCCCAAGAGACCATCCGTTGCCCTGTCTTCCATTACAGTTGCTCCTGACGATGGGTTTTTTTTTCCAGAGTCCTGATGTCCTTAGTCCTCAGTGGTTGTTATTTGGCCACGGCAAGATGCTGGCTTCAGAATCCAGACCAGTGGTCTTTAATGATCTAAATTAAACCGTGGGGCAGATCTGTAATTCTTAAGCCACGTACAGCTTGCTTGCATTTGTTTTACTGCTGTAACAGTACCTCACTAGCATGGGTTTTAGGTAGAAGACTGCACAAATTAACTCTGTATGACACTGTAAAGAGGTAGGGGCAGAGGAGTTATGGAGACCAGCAACTCCTTTACAGAGCTCTCGGGCATAGCGCTAAGCAAGAGAGACAGAAAGCTTCCTTAAAAAATAAATTCATCGAATTCTTCCTGATATTTATGTTTTTATGGCTGAAGGGTCAAAGATCTTATTATAGTGGAAGCCGATTGTGTCTAATACATCCTTAGGTCTGACGCTAGGCAGGCATCTATAATGCAGACTTCCTTTTGCTGACCCTCAACTGCTGTTAACCCTTAACCTGAAGAAGATCAGATTAGTAAGAGAAGTGTAAGAAACTTTTAAACAAAGTGCTTTTTGGGCCTTTCCAAAACACCAAACATATGCTAAGAATAAGAATATTTATGGATTGTATATTTCCTTCTGACAATTTATACCCTCAATTAAGATGTCAAAATTCCCTGCTTCCCTGAGCTGACCTGTAAGTGATGAATGATAATTCACGTTTCTTTTGAAGGCATTCGTTTTAGAGGTCAGATTCTCAGAGACCTCGGGTAGAGAAGAATATACTCCCCATCCCTTGAGAAATACGATTTTGGGTAATCAAAATTCCAGGAAAAATGATCTTGAAAGTTTTGATGGGCTTTGTGGTCAGAAAATAACTTATCATCATGAAGCTGTGAAGAGGCAGTCAAAGACATGTCTGCACTCAGCTGACTCTGGCTAATCTTAAAGTGGGATTATAAACCTGTCTGTCTGTCTGAACCAGGGCAAACCCTTATGCAGGTGCTTTTCTATTAATATAAGCCCAGCTACTTAAATTGTTGAGAATGAGTTGAAACTAAACTGAATGACACCACTTCATAATGAGTATGTCCAAGCAGGAGTTTCTATCATTTAAATCTATTTAATTAAATGGTGCAAACTTGTGTGTAGGCAAGATCTAAAGTATGTGAAAAATAGTATGGAAAAACTGTGCCTATTATAGTACTTAAAGTTAGATACTTGCTGACATACTGCATCATATGGGAACTCTTGACTGCATTGCAAAAACTTACAGAAAGAAAGTCTGAAGTCAGGCTCTTAGCTCCATAATCCCAGAAGGGAACCAAAACTGTGGAGCTGTAGTTCAGAAATAAATACCACTGTCACTTTTGAACATTAATATAATCCACAGAAATGCTTCCTTAGTAGGAGGTAGACTTGAGTAGCTAGTTAGAATATATAGCATGCTAACAAATTTTGCAGTGAAGGCCATATGTATTTTTAAACAAAATTGCAACCCTTATGCTTGTTTAAACATTTTTTTTTACACGCCTGGTTATTTTTTTAACACTGAAGAAGCCAAGGGCCAAAGTAAATTAGCTTTAGCATCTGCGGATTAGAAGTCTTTGAAATTTGGTGACTCCTTTTGTTCCATGGTTAAAAGTGGATTTCAGCAGTCTTTAGAGAGACTTGTGTGTAGCTATGTGTAATGCAAATACAGTTGATGAGTTGGATTGAATTCTAACAACACTTCATTTTCAGAAGCATCCTTCACGTAAGATAGAAGAAATCTGTTAACTTAGAAGCTTTAGGGAAAGTGAAATAAATTATACTGCAGTCCTTTGAAATGTAGTTTGACTTGAAACTTGCGATCCATGGAAAGCCATGGAGTTTCATATTGCTGGACTCCAGATGTTTGAAATGTTGGCATAGTCTGGTAGTGTTGGTGAGTCATTTATAAAGCCTATTTATTTATTTTTTTTAAGTTTGCTTTAATACTTTTCAGTAAAAAAAACCAACCAGAACTCTTCATACAGTTACCATTCCAGTAAGTGTTTGCATGGATTTTGAATGTCATACGTGTCAAGATTTGGTTTTCTTTGGTGTGGTGTAAGACGAGTCCTTTTGCACATAAGGTCTTAGTTACAGTTGAGTATATTATCTGTTTGAATATTGCCAGGTCTAACAGCAGTGGTGTGTACCGTGGCATTCACAACCTCTCTTTGGCACTCCCAAAGAGAGTTAGCTAACGCTGTAACCGATACCATATTTATATGTTACTCTCAAGGCTATTTGAAAAGGGGATGTGCTCTCCACCTCTCCCCAGGTGTCTTCTGAATGTGAAAATTATACAGTATCACATTTTTTAAATTATTTTTTTAGCATTATGGGGAAGGGACCAAAAAAAACCCCACCCCTCAAATGGCTCCAGGAAGCTTAGTTTTTCAAATGTGAATGCTCCTGAGAATCCCAACAAGTTAGGTTTGCTTTTACATAGCAGCTGTCAGTCAATTTTGGAATTAAAAACAGCTTTTTAACTTTAGTTTACTTCAGTGGTTATAAATTCTTCCATGGGGGTGGAGAAAAATAAACAGTAACTTTTGGCATTGTTGACTAGAACAAGAAAAAAAAAAAAACCCCAGCTATTTTATTTTGCTTGTCTGCCTGGCACACAGTTAAAAACATATTAATGCTTTTCTGACACCTCCCTATGGAAGAGTAGTATAAACATCATTGCAGCATCAGCGTCGGAAAATATGCATTAGCAAACTCTTGAATCTCTGATCTTTAAACTGTTTCTCATGTAATATCAGTTTCTTACCGTAAAGGAGCCAAAATCTCTTTGAACAGAAAATAATAATCATGCTTTCAACTTGGCGAGAGCACTGTATAAAGCTTTTCTTCACAGATCAAGAATAAATGGAGAACTTCGACCTTGTTTTCTTCCTAGTCACTGAAACATTCATTGCTATATCTTAACGCTTCAGAGATCCATGGGAAAAATCCTGCTCTCACTGGAGAGTTTTGCTGTTGGCTTCAACGGTCTTAAGGTTTTCAAATCGTATCTTCACGCTTAGGAGATGCTACCAGGCATGATGTGAGCAGGACACTGGGCAGGTGCCTAGGACTTTGCGTATCCCATGGTAGGGAGTACGTGGCTCATACTGACTGGTGTTAATTAGGAGGGGAGAGGGACYATGCTTCGTTTTTCTCTGTCGCCTTCCTCCCTCGTTTCCCTGGCTGCTGTTCTGTAGGAGTYGCTTTGATTGAGCAGTAGCTCAGAAAATTGAGAAGATGTGTCCTGGCTTTGTCTTTCCTGTGTTGCTTTAAAGGACAGCATAGGACTGGTTTTTTGCATTGCATCACTGTAGGTGTAAGGAGACCAGCCCCATCGCCTAAATCTGCAGTACTTCGAAGGGCTACCAAAGCTGTCCATGCCTCTGCAGGGCGGTCATGCCCATGGTGGTCAGCAGTCTGGTAAGGCTCTCACAGCATGAGATCTTTGTGTTTCTTCCAATGCTGTGTGCAAACAGAGCAGCAAAAATGAGTCTGTGAGCTTCTGAGCTTCAACCAACTTGGTTGAAGCGAGTTGAGAGAAGCAGCTGGAGGAGCAGAAGAGGTGGAGGTAGAGCCCTGTTAAATGGTGAACGATCAGCTCAAAGGAGCTGGGAGTGAGTCTTGGTTACTCACACCGAATCCATTCAGCTTTTGCAAGCTCTCGTGTTGAAACGGATGGTAAAATGTAAACTATTCAACGAGTAATTTCTCTTATACAGGTTATAATTGAAATAAGACACTGATGGCTAAATCCCTTCAATGTGCTTTGGCTGCTCGTCTTAGAAGTAGTATATGAATACTAATATTACAGTGCTGGGTTTTGCTTATGTCAACCACTCTGTGGTATATCATACCCTGCAGTATTATCCTCCATTTTAATGCCGCAGCCTGAAGAGAGAAGAAAGTAGACTACTTGTTTTCCTGCAATAGCGTTTCTTGCTTGCTCTGCAATGATGTGCGTGGGGTCATCACAATATTTGGTAAAAGCGTAGCAGTAGCCCCAAAATTATCAAGGATACTTTCAAAGGCAGCAGTGTTGTTAATATGAAAATGTTCTGAAAGAAGAACTGATCCTCTTCATGTCCCTTTTGGGTATTCTCATTGCTTTTCTCATTCGGGGTCTAAAATGTGCATTAATAACATGAGTAAAGTCATGGAAGGAGCAGCGGGGATGGGGCTCCTGGAGTTTGTTTGCTCTAAGAGTAGACCTTGGTGTGTCTGGGAGTTGTGCTGTGGTATTCCTCCAAGGCCATGTACCTTGTTTACAAACCTGGGTAGATAGTTAACATAGAGAACTGTCTTTTTTGATATTATTAGCTTGTGCTTGTCACAGTCTTGAGCAGAATGCATCAAAGATCCCAGCAAAGCAGTGAGTAGTGGTGTTGTGATAAAGGGCAGACTGAGTCAAGTGAGCAGCATTTCCCTTGGGAGCAGAAAATAATCTATCCCAGGCTTTCCAGAGAACTCAAAGATGCARTAAAACTGAATTCAGACACTTTGGTTGAGAACAAGCATAATATTTCTTTAGCTTCCCCAACTTCCTTTTTAGATATTTTGGGTTTCAGTGAAATGATGTTCTACTTCCCAGTAAACTCTAGAACCAACAGTACTTTCTCCCTGTCACTGTGACATCTGGTTGTGCTGGGGTAGCTAATCAATTGCAGACGTTGTTGCTATTATAAGCCTGCAAGCCACTTGAAAAGTTACCCAGAATTTTGGTAATGAAGGGCCTGAAGTTATTATTTGAGCTATTTTTTTTTTCCTTTTATCTTCCCTTCAGGGGTCATCAGACTGGCAATATTTTTTTTTACAAGCTCAAACTTTAGACTTTTAAAAGTTCAAATCTCTGTGTGTCAAGCTACTTGAATTTCCTGTAAAAATGTTGGAGTTGTGAATCAATTTGTAATAATATAAAAGCGAACAAACATTCAGGTTAACTCTGTATGAAAACATGGCATTTAAATAGATCAGAAAATCACAGCTGAGCTTGTGTTGAGGCACATTTGTCATTTTGCAATTAGATCTGTTATTTACTGTTAAGACTCAGTAAGACTATCAATCACATTTATGAGGATAACTTTTCAAAAAAATGAATTTATAGTTTAAAACTGGGAATAGTTTAAAACTGAGACTGAGATTCACCTTTCCATGTGACGCAGCCTATAGTTCCTACCGAAAATGCATCCTTCGCAGTCTCACTAATGCCAAGATATATCCAATAATGAATGATTTATCCTTCTCTATTTGGCTTTTTGCTGTTGGAAGGGCGGGGGGCAGATTCTAAACTCCAGAATACCAAGTCACTCCTAGCACTTGGCTTTAAAACACATAAACAACACAGACCGTTACAAGTTACATCCCAACGCCTGTTTTATACAACCATGTGTTTTCAGCCCGGTTGCTTAAAGTAGAATATAAGACGTGTGCTGGAGCTGGTTTATTTTTTCAGGGGATCCCGCGTGTTGATGAAGCGCTATCACGTTGCGCCGCAGCTCCGGCTCGAAATGGAGTCTGGCAGCGCCGGCGTTCGGATGGTGCCGTTTGGCTGGGCGGCGATAAGCAAAGAGACAGTCTGGCTCCTTCCAGGAGCCTCTCGGTCATGTCTGAGCTCTCGACAGTTCCCAAAGCCTCTGGCTGACTTTCCCCTGTGGACCGTTCATTTATCAGGAAATGAAATTGGTTACAGGATTTCGCACGTTGCCAAACCTCACTGACGAAATCGGGTTCGTTCCTACTTTCAGAAGTAGGAAGAATGCATTAACTCTTTGTGCTTGGTACTTGCTTTTAGTGCTTTTGCTGAAAAAAAGCCAGGTTCCTTCCAATTTTTAAAGGTTTCTGGAAATTGCTGACACACTTTCACCCTATATGAGTCTACTACCAATGCAGCAAACTTGATAATTTTGACTGTTACCTTTGTTCCTCTGCATCATGGTTGCCACTGTCTTTATAAATATTATTTTAGGGCAGTTGAATTCTTTTAATGTGAGATTTACCTACTGAATTCAGTGCATTCTTGCTTGAAATACGTAGTCTAAAGTAGAAGAGGGAAAATTAAGATTTATTAAAAATACAAACAATGCTTTGTTGTTTACAGGGAGGTTTTGAAGCAAGATATATAATTTATAGAACCTTAACCAGAACTGTATAGAAATATATCTTTAATTATGCAGATGGGATGACAACAAAAAAAAMCCAAACGCAAACAGGGTGCAGTTGTTTCTGAACGTATTGCTGTGTTTGCGTGTAGTTAGAAACCCAGTTGTCTTATGGCAACACAGCCGCCACTTTTTCTAGATGTTATTTGGATGTCATTATTGGTCGTTATATAGCAAAAATCAAATGCACTTTTAAAACTCCCGAAAATGAACGATAGCATTCAAATGCCTATTTTTCTGAGACTCGCCAAGCTTCAGGCTGCTCTGAAGTTCGTCGGGTAGCGCTGGTTGGCAATCACTTCTACATGAGCAAATTCTCAGTGGGGCAGATTGCAGTGAGACGTAAGAGCCATTTTATTTGTATTAACTTCTTTATACTGATAGTACTCCTAGTGATTTTGCATTTATCCAGTAGGTCAACATCTGTCTCTTAAGACCCTATAGTTTTTGTCCCTAAGCGGCTGAGCTAACTGCTGTCATTCTCCTGTTGCAATACTGTGTTTGTGTGTTTAAGAGGGGATGGAGAAATGACCGTGAGCAAGTTGTCTGCTGATGGGTGCAGTTGGATGTTTCTATATCACTTGAATCATTTCGGTTTGTGCAAYGATGCGTTGCAGTGGGAGCCTTTCTATTGTAACATGTCAATATGTTTTAATGCAATCAATAGTTGTAACCTCCTGTGTATGAAATTAATAAGCCCAGAGGTAAAGCACAGTGCACATATGGTAATTATTATGTCTGGAAGTGGTTGCTGCATTAATTGATAGCAGTAGCAAGTAATACAGCCTTACTTAATTTCATTGCTTCTTATATGAAGATCCTGTAAACAGAATTTTTGCATTGTGTTATATCTGAGCTCTTCCTCCTTTTTATTAAGAATGGATCACTGTGAAAATATTTAGAGCTCCCTTAGCTCATTTAGCTTTGTTACAATTTTGGATCCTTTGTCCGTAAACAAAAAGTTGCTGAAAACAGCTTGTCTGCCACCTATGAAAGCGCTGTGTAAGTCTCATCATCACTGAGACTCAGCTGGTATCGCAGGATCAGCGTGTGGCTGATGCCAGCGAGGGACTCCGTTCCCAGCCTGCATCCTGCAAGGCTAAGCCGTTTCAGAAGAAAAGTAGATGACTTGGCCCTGTTGCTGACATAACTGAGACTCATAAAAATCAGATGCTTTCAGAGCTATGTCTACAGCTGAAGTTAACTTACAGATATTACAAATTTAGCATTCCTTGCTTTTAAAAAAAATTGTGGTTTAGTAGTATAAATATGATTTTCCTTAAAAAAACCAGACATTTTAAAATAGCATACCATATACACTACTGAGAATCTCAGAACATCGGTCCTTTCCATTCTGAACCAGGGAAGCCAGGAGATTGCTAAGGGCTGTGCAYGCTTGGAGATCCCTCATGTCTATCAGTGTGAGACTATTGATGGTCAAGGCCAACGGGGCACTAACGCTCAAATCCACACTTGCTTTATATGTTGAAAAATCAGTGAACCTGTTGTGGTCCCAAAAAGGCCATTACTATCATCAAGGAAAGCTCCAAACAGTTTAATCCAGTTTCTTTCTTCAACCCTTGCATAAGATCTTTGTTTTCTGTAATACCTACAAGATAAATGACTGGCTGAAAATAAACTAATTTGGATAACACAATTATATTTTTTGTATATATGTATATGTATATATATTATATACAATTATTTATACAATTCAATTGTATAAATACAAACATAGTGTAGGAAAACCTTACATGTAGGGTTTTCAGAAGCACTGGTGAGGCTTTCATTGGCTTCAGGATTACGGTGGCAGTTGTGGTTTTTAAATCCAATATTTTATGTATTTTTATTATCTCCTTTACATCCTGCTAGTAGTTTGATCACAGTTCTCTAGGAAAGGTGCATCCTGTTCATACATAGGGCTTTGTTTATCTTACTGGAATCCAGAGAAGCAAATTTCATCCAGAGATGAAGGAATGCAGCAAGAGCTGGGTATTGCACAACAAGACAAGGTAGCTTGGGAGGGTGGTGCCTTGGTTGAGTGACTTGAGTAACAGTGATTCTGCAGTTCAGGAATGAGGTGCGTTGGCCAAGATGAAGATGAAGGGTGGGCTAGCACAGGACACTCCTATTCCCAACTGTTGTCTACATGGAGACTATTTACATGTGGAGGCTTAACGTCTGTCCCCTCCACCCCTGAAAACTCTTCCAGTTACCTTCTGGAAGCTGCATTCGGGATTCAGTCACTTCATTCCTGAGTAATTGCTTTCTTCACAAAGCTGAACAATTATACTGGAATGAAATCACCTTCTTCTGGAGTTACCCTAGCTGGTTCAGAAGAGCTATTCAATAATACTGTTATGCAGGTCAGCCTTCCACAGAAGTCTGGACAGTGTTTTGGTTATCCAAAACCAGTTTTGAGAATGAACTGAAACGTTCAGGTGACAAAGTCCTCTCTACCCAGCCAGGAGACGTGTACTAGGTAATAATAACAATTTAGTTGTATAAATGCAAATATAATAATATTATATTAATACAATAATATATATTGTTAGTGATTCTGAGACTAATTCTTCAAACCAAGAAAAGTGCGAAAGGGAGAATAAACCCTTCTAGGAGCAGGGTGATCAGCAGTGCAAGGGTTTTGCTATTCCCCAGTGTGTTTCTCCTGTGGTTGTCTTAACTCTGCCGTCACCTGGGTTTAGTCCCTTCACTGCTACGCAGAACTGTAACTGCAGTTATAGCCCCGTACCCAGCCGAGCTGATTAATGTCTCGGAGAGCCTTGCCTGTGGCAGCTTGTGGATTGTAATTAACTGCTTCCCATTAAGACAACAGATGAGAATTCATGCAGTTACATGCAGAGGCTTTAGAAGATGGAATAGTGTCCTATAACAACAGTTATTAAAGGGATATTTTTTTCCTTTCTGACCCAGGATTAGGCCATCAGGAAACTATCGATGTTGTAAAGTTAAGAATTCCTTTGAACGTGAACGGGAGCAGAGCTGGGGTCTGGGCAGAACAGGAGAAGGTGGAGGGTTGGTTATCAGGATTTCCAAATGCATCAGGTGGCCAGGTAATAATAAAGTTGTTTATTCGTGTTTGTGATTAAAGTTCATAACAAAAAAAAAAAAAAAAAGGAGGGGTGAAAGAGCTGTTCGACAAGTAGCCTGGGAACGAGCAGCACTGATAGGAGCATAGAATTGGCTGTTCAGCATTTGCTAAGGGTTTAGTTAGCATCCATTCGCCCCCGGTGATAACAACTAGGAAGAGAGTATGAAGGAGAGTATAACAAATGATAAGGAGGAAGCGGCAGTGGTACTCTCGTGGAGGCCTTTTCTCCTGAAATCGAGCAACAGATACAAAATTGCTGTTGTATAAAAATACCCAGGTATCTAAATATTCTTATTTTCTTAAGAAATAAATATGTAATTCTTTATGCATCCTGTAGGGAGCAGAAAAATATTTCTGTAATGGACGCAGGGGAAGTCCATTGCAATGATCTTCTCCTTCCTTGAATCAGAAGAGTCTGGCTGTGCTCTGCTGGTGGCAGTCAGCATGAGAGGGGCCCTTCAGCATCTTCGTGTCCGGTGAAAGGTGCCCCAACCAGTTCTTACCCAGAAGGAGGCTGCTTTGCAGTGATGAGCAGGAACCAGCGCTGTTAGGAATATTGTTTTGGAGGAGAAAAAAGTGGTGAGTGGTGGCATTTTCCTACTGTCACCCAGGATGAGGGATGTTTTCCTTCCTGCTGCTCTCCAGATGGCAGAGCATCCTTGCACAAGGCATTGCCGGTGGTGATAAATGGGGGGCCCGATGTTAGGTGCTCTGCGAACTTTGTGGAGGGGAAGGGTCAGGAGATGACATACAAACTCCAGTCACTAAAAGGAACGTTGATTGCTAAAAGAGATCAATCAAATATTTCTTTATGCACAACTGAAGTCTGGTCTTGGCCTTTCATTGCACTGTGAAATACCCAACGAGACTGAAGTGAGTGTAGCAACAGAATCCGGTTTTTCCATGTGAGCTCTTGAGACGCTGCATTGCGTGTCAATGCATCTACTTTGATTTAGCTGTGCAATTTAAAAGTAAAGAAATATTCCCTAAATTTAATTTTTCAGTGGCACTTCTAGAGATAAGGTCATTCTCTTACTTTATAGGAAGGAAGGGCACCAAGTAGAAGAACTTAAACTTTACAGAGATTGTAACATGAAACAGTCTATCTTTATGCATCTGGTTGGTTGTGTCTCCAGCTACTTTAAATTGATTTCACTGGAAAGGAAGCTACTGCAAGAAAGAAATGTAAAATATCAAGGCAGAAAGAAAGCACTGAAGAAATGAGAGGATGGGAAAGCAGGGTGAGACTTTCCAAGTCACTCCCCATAGTAACAGATCTCTGACACTGGTAAACAATGTTTTGCGTGTATACATTTCTCAAAGCTACTTCCATTCTGCTAACCGCTTGCCTGCCACATAATTTGAACTCTGTTAACCTTCAAGGATGATCCCGGTTTTTGAAAGAGAGCAGAGAGGAGCTTCCCTGCCCAGAGCTGCAGAGCTTTGCTGGCTTTGCAGCAGCTTGGCAGGAGCCCAGCGCTCATGAGCAGCCCRTAACTCCCCGTCCAGTACATCTTACGGGAGGGCTCCGAGCCAGAGCCCATCCCCTATTAACTTAGGAGCTATACATTTGCTCAAGCTAAATAACATTTCCCAAGTTTCCCTCCTCCTCCTCCATACCCTAGAAAGCCACCCTATCCTTTTATTATGTTTTTCGCTGTGACTAAATCTGCTTTGCATGTGTTGTGCAGCCTTCCCTTACTTAGTTGCATATGTTGTGAGTCTAATGAAAAGTCCAGTGCCAAATGCACTGCATGTGCATGACGTGTTGTTTCCAAATATCTTGCAACTTTGGTCAAAGCAAAGTAAAATTACGCTGAAATGCTCTGACTTTTTTTTTTCTCCTCATTTGAGAGCTATTTGCAACCCATGTGTTTGTTTTCTACTGCAAACCTTCAGTACAGGCAGGGTAGCTGAAAGGCAAAAAAAGTTGCATTTAAAATGAATTTATTACTTTCTTTGATTAAAAATACCCCACATTTTTTTCTCATTCCATTAAAAAAAAAAGGATTAACCTCTTTTTAAAAAAAAAAAAAAAAAAAAGTGGCAGAGGCCAACGGTTTTATCCCAGAAGGTGCAAGATTTGGCGAGTTATGAACAACTGAATACAAGATAGAGGGAGAAAAAGTCATGTAACCAACTGCCAATTATACAGGTCCAATTGCTCTTCCACTTTTAAGGTTTAGCTGTCTTTTCTGAATTAGTCTTTTAAATTAAGTTTCCATAACATGTGACAGATTGAGAAAAACAGTCCTCAGAAGATTTCTGCCCTGGTTGACAGATGAACTAGGTAATGGAGTATAATCTTTTCCATTTTCATGATTTGACACATTTTCACTTCTGTGTGTATGTTTAAATCAAGGAATCAAAATAAATTTGAGTACAGAATATAAATCTTAGACAAAACTACAGCTTTCATTGCAGTGTTGGGTTAAATGTAAACAGCATGAACGTTATAGATATCTTTTAATTAAATGCATAAATTAGAGAAATGTCTTGAATGTTTACAGCAACTACACCAAGAAGTGAGAATGAGGAAGAAATGTACTTTGTCAGCTGATGGCTGCCTCAACTGCATTCCCATACTGAGTTTAATTTTGTCACAACCTTTGGTACAAGTTGCAATGCTTCTCTCCAGTTGATTTACAGGCTGTTTGTTCCTGCTTAGGATGATCAGTGATGTAGATGGCTTTTTCCTGGCCGAGCAGGGGCTTTCTCACGTATATCAGCATCGCTGCTGAGGACTCTGCTGTTAGGCTTTAGAGGGCAGCTGGTTTAGGTCACCATGCCTTTCCTGTAGCTGTATTTGTTATGTAGTATCAGACGATTGCATTGAATCTTGAATCCATGTGGATTTAGGCTGGGTTTATGGTTCCTAAGGTTGTAACGCTCAACCCACAATCTGTTGAGCTTGCAAACAAGGGGTGATTTTTCTTGACTGCATTCTCATGTTGACTCCTTACCCTACCAAACCCTACTATACTCTCTTCTACCCAGATTTTCTCTTTGCACTTAATGACCATACTAGCACTCCAGGTAGGTGCTAAGTGCTTCCAGCCACCATGGGCTCTTAAAGCATGGGAGATGAGGAAAGATGGGGAGTCTTGCAGGACATACATTGCATTTACTCCTTGCACGCCAGCTAGGTAATTTATACTAGTTCTTTGTCACAAAAGGTGTTTGAGCTATGGGGAGAGCAATCGACCTGTGGCTCGTGAGCTGAGTTTGGCTTGAGGACAGACAGTATAGCAGTGGGGTGAGAATTTCCCAGCTTGCTAATGCTGCAGCAGCATCCAGCAGCTCCAGGAGGAAGATTTCCCTTCCTTTGCCGCAGCGTGTTAGGTTTCAAAAACCCCAGCAATGATTGTTTTTTACAGATAGGAAACCAGAGGCTTATATCGGATAGCTCACTGAAGGTCTGCTAGATGGTATGAGCAACTGGAAGCTCCAAAATAGAGCAGGAAATTTTGTATATATGGAGTAGACTGGGAGAAGAGCACAGCCCTTAAGCTTATGTGTTGTCCTTAATGTGAGACCCGTGAGATTCAAGTGGTGCCTGTAGCTCTGAGCTCGGAGTCAAGCAGCAGAACTTTATTTGAATTCCTCRTGCTTATCTGTCCCATCAGGTTTTGCCAAGCTCCGTCCTCCTGTGCTAAGACCAGCAAAGACTGATTTTTGTACCAGGGTAAACAATCTTGACCTGAATGCATAGGGAGAAAGGGGGCAGATATGTTCGATGACAAAGGCACATAATAGCATTTATGAATAAATGACTTTTAAAATTCCCCAGCCTGAGGTGGGGAGTTCTCTAGAACGGCTTGATTCATGTCCTAAAGACAGTCTCTAGCAGAATAGGAGGTCTTAATACAGTTAAGGTCAGTGAAGGCAAACAGATCTGAAATACTACATCTAAAGCATAGTAAATCAGAAAACACAAGTGTTTCTCGTGTGTTACTGCAAAAGTGAAAGAGCAGCTCRCTTGAGGCCCTTTTTCAGATTGAGGTGATTGTTTGCATTAGGGTGGTGGGACACTGGCACAGGTTGCCCAGAGAGGTGGTAGATGCCCCATCCCTGGAAACATTCAAGGTCAGGTTGGACGGGGCTCTGAGCAACCTGATCTGGTTGAAGATGTCCCTGCTCACTGCAGGGGGGTTGGACTGGATGACCTTTAAAGGTCCCTTCCAACCCAAACCATTCTGTGGTTCTATGATTAGGAAAAAAACAGTTTCACTATAGGAGGGTGCTACTTTCTAAACTGCTGGCTGCAGGAGGACGCCAAGCATACAGATCACTTTTTGGATGCAGGCAGCTCTTGACTCCCCATATTTAGTCAAGGGAGATGCCATTGCCCAGCTGCAAGACCCATAAAAATGTCATCCCCCTTGAAGGAATCCTTGTCCTCGCTCATTAGTTGTCATCCCTTTCTCCCCCCTATATACTACTTGCCTCTATCATTGATAAAGGCTTGTTTCCAGTAGCTAATTTGAACATGTGATCACAACCTTCATGTCCTTCATGAACAGAATAGAATATAGAATAGAATGAACAACCTAAAAATCCATTTAAGAAAAGGCACCCTGGTTATATGCTGAGGTCAACGTAAACCCCCCTGGCTTGGGTCTGTCTTTACAGGACTCTCAGCATTAGGGCAAAAAAAAAAAAAAAAAAAAAAAAAAGGCTGTGAAGTCCATATCCGCAAAATAAAGAGCATAAACGTCCACATTTGGCACAGATTCCTCAGCTTGCGGTCCCAGCAGAGATAAGGCTGCAGTCTGGCACCGCGTGCTACAGCTGGAGAGGTTTTACTGTCATTGCACGTTTCGCTCCTCAAGACAAATAAATTGGATTTCCTGCATGTAGCGGGGCAGCGCTGCTCACCTCACGGCACGATTTGTCTGTTTGCTGAGGCTTGAAATACTTATGAAGGGAGTATGTCCATCGGGGTGTACATTTTCCAGTTCGGGGAGATTAGGGAGCCAAAGGTCTGCAGACTCAATAGGGGTGTTAGTCAGCATGTCCTGAACCTCAGGCAGATAAGGGTCCACTTCCTAGGCTGCCCTGATCTGAGAGTTAACAGTTGGTGACAGCGAGTCTGTCTCTGTTCTGAAGTCATTGTTATCATTTTTTGTAATATTTACAGGCCTGGCTCTCTCAGATTAAAAAGTACAAAATCAAAAGGAGGTCTTCCTCCACGGGCGCTCGGGGCGGGGAAGGATGTTTGGGCTTGGCGTGCCGCCGTGCTGGGTGGGAGGGACCGGAGGAGGATGTCGGCTCGGGCTTCGTCTTTGTGGCTGCTGTTACATGAAAGTCAAACCTCGTAAAATGAGCTGTGAGGAGCCCTCCGTGCGAGGAAATGTGTTGTAAATGTCAGCCTCTGCGAGGCAAATTGAAGGTGTTAAACTCAACGGGGAGAGGGGTCTCATTTCCCTGGTTGATGCACAAAGCCAAAGTCCAGGCAGTGTTTCGGGCCCCTGTACAGTGATAACGGAGAGGAGCTTGGTCCCAGTTGTCCAAAGTAATGTTCTTTTTGGCTTGGTGGGATGTTTTGGATGCTGCTGCAGCATTGCACCAATTTCCAGTGAAAGCATGTCTGGGACCTCGTCACTGGAAAAATATGCAAACTGAATCACTCTGTTCTTCTCCTGCCACCTTTTGTGTTGGGGGAATATGTTCTACACAACTAAATGAGAAAACAAACAACTGTGACATTGTAGTAACTCTGACTTTTGGTTGAAAGAAGCAGGCGGGTGAAAACAGAGTTTTGACCTCTTGATCCTCTGCCTCTGTGCTTCAACTGGATAATCCCAAGGTTGTATTAGGGCAGCAAAGAGGGCTCATATAGGTAGTTTCCAAAAGGAAAAATCCTTTAACTATGAAATTAGTGTGGTTTATGCTGTCAGCATACTTCAGTCCCTTCCTTCCCATCTCAGAGTCTGAAGAGCAAGGAGATGAAAATCATTGCTACAGACTTCATAGGTGGTCGCCAACTCTCCACCAGCAAGCGCAAGGTGGGACTGAGTCTGTAAAGATGGACAGTGAAATTTCCACCTCCTTTCCTAGGATGGGGGAAGAAAAATCTAACCCTGGGCACAATAATTCCTATGAAAAAGTGAGAAAATGGTAAGATTTACATATTAGAGCTTTTGTACGTCATCCAGACAGGGCTCCTGAGGCACATCCGTCTTGCAGCAAGACAGAATGCTTTGCTGAAACACAAAACGGTGCGTCATGTTCTTGAAGCTCAACAGTTTCCTTCATTGCCACACTTGTAGCAAACACCCTGGGCTCATTTTGCATTGCTGATTGCATGGCACACACCATGACAAGAGTTTTATTTGCACAACTGCTGGGTTTTTGGTGGGAGTAGAAGAGGTCGGGCAGCAGTGAGAGGTTTATCTGGGGTTTGTTTTAGGACGACGGGATGGTGCGTTAGCCTAGGTGGAGCAGTCGTCGGTGATGTTATCTGGAGCGCAAAGCATTTCCACGATAAACAACATTCCTTGTGTTTTAGACGAGTCTGCTATCAAAATCAAAACAGCTGTGACTTCAACAGTAGCTGCTAGAAATGTAAGAGAGATAGTTGGCTCTAAGATGTGTGTAGAGTAGATTTGCCATGTCTTTGAGTGTATAGCTGCACATATTAGTATATATTCATTATTCAGCAGGATTGTTTTCTCCAAACCCTCCATTGCTCGTGTGCTTCATAGGCCATTTTAAAACTTTTCAGGTGAGTTTTTCTCCACTGTTAAAGTTTAATAAATTATATCAATTAGACTAAAAGCGTGCAATTCACTTTTCAGAGAATAATTAGCAGATAGTTGTCTCTGATGTGAAAACTGGGATATTGGTTGGCATTTATAGTATTGTTTTTGCTTTAAAAAAAGGTTGATGAAGGGAATACAGATCTGTAACTTTTATCCAGAAGTTGGAGCAGACTTCGTAGCCCAGATACACGAGTTAATTCTCTGCTGTCTTTACCAAGGGGAGACTTGGCCTTTTTCACCCCTATTTTACCTTCCTTTGAGTTCCTCCATGTTTTTGCAAATAATCAAATTCTGTGGGAGGAATTCTTTTGATCTTTGGCAAGTCCTGAACCATAAAAAGCCCTTTTTGTTTTATATAAGGGTTTCCCCACTGACCAGGTGATGCTGGGGCTCTGAAGGCACCGTGGGCTTTCTCTGGAGGGACCAAGCATCTCAGCTTCTCGCAGAACTGCTGGGTGACTGTGCATAACCGATCTTCCCCTGCCTTCACTTGCTTGCTAAACTTAATATTTTCTGTCTTTGGCAGAGTGATCCAAACAGTGCACATACGGATTTAGGACAACTTAAATTTCTGCCCAATTTGAGACCTTCAAAGAGTTGATTTTTTTTCCCCGCGTCTTGATTTACACAATACGTAAAAGTAAGCGAGAGGTTCCCAACTGAGTTATTAAAGCCAATTTCTTTGTTTAAAGTTTACATTTAGCATACTTGAAAAGTGGCAGATTTTCAACTGTCTCATTCATAAAATTCTGGAAAGAAAAAATTCAGCCTTGAATCTGCTTCGTTTGGGGGGAGAATGGTATTTTGGGTTTTGGGAAGTCTTTATAAGGTTGCGGGGTTTAGTTCTGAGACTTAGGAAATTCCTGGATGTCCAAGCCCTTCTTTGAGGGTACTACTAAAGCATCATTRACTTAATTGTGAGTTGTAGCAGAGTAAAGTGTCCAAAATCTACACCTAATCTTGTAACCTTTTCTTAGCAACTATACAAGTCTTCTACATAAAGTTGGCAGTGAATGAGTGATTTCTAAATTCCATTTTTAACAAAAAATTTAAGTTTTTCCAGTTTTAACAAAAATGTTTGCTGCAAACATACTGGTTTTCACTGCTGTGTAAAGCCTTGCACATTATTCTAGAGAAGGATGGGTTGCGAGCTGAAACGCAGGAAGGGCTTAAACTCATCTGCATCTTCCTTGGCACTGCTAAAAATAGGGTCTGCTGTTATGAAATGTGCATTTTCTGCAAATCCCGTGGTAGGAACACTTACACATCCACTTCATATCGATAAAAGTTTTCCGAGTTGATAGGTTCGTCCCCATTTGTGCAGTGGTGCCCTTTAATGCTACTGAGAAATGGGTCCAGGGATTATTCTGGTTTTCAGATTTTAATTCCCTAAATTCAAAAGCAAACAAAGGATTTTACTTATTTATCTGAGTAGTCGGTGTGTGTACATAACAGGATTGCGAATGCTCGAGCGAGGTCAGGCACTAGAACYGTTTTTGTGAGTTGGGCCAGTAGCTTTCTTCATTCCACGTGTTTAAATCTTTTCTTGGTTAGTTTTATTTCAATTTTAAAAACACTCCTCATTTTTACCTGTCGTCATTTTGAGGTTGTTCRCTTTTTGCTCAATCCCATGCCTATGTTCTTTCTTCTAAAAGGTCTCTGTATTTTCAAAGAATTATTGTTGTTTCAGGTTAAGCCCTGAAGTGTATGAAAGTTCTATTTTTTTGTTGATGGTACCTCATCTACACATCACGCCTTCATACTGAAGCTTAAAGTATAATTACATATATCAGTCTCTAGTCCTTTTTTTTCTTATTATTTGGCAAAGCCAGCATATATTGCATTTTCTGCAGTGTTGCAAACGTCCTTGTAGTGTTCCTGTTGCAGTTCCCTGTCTCTCTCTGGTCTGACAGCAAATCACAGCTCTGTCTGGCTGCTAGCTGTTGAGCTGTCATCTTGGAAATGTTCTGAAAAGATGTGTATCCATCTAGACAACATAGTATACAGAACAATCCTGACACGGCAAGCGAATTATAACTGTAAATCCTTGAATTGTGACTAGATATGTATAATACATACAATGTTATGTAGAGGTTAATGGTGCTTAACAGCGCATAATATGTGAGTCCTGCTTTAGGCTTTCATCATCTTCTTAATCTTTTCTTCCCATTCCAGAGTTTCTCCAGGTGGACACACTATCCCCGAAGCTGAGCAGGGATCCCCTTGTTTTCTCAAACTAACCGCTTAAGGGATTTTCTCTGCATCAGCTCTTCAGGTGGCACATTTTCAGCCAGGTTTGCTGAAGAAGCTGCTGACCAGTGGTCCAGTTTATTTACTGTCCTGTCTAGAAGTAGCCCAGAGGCAGATGTTTCTGAGGTGGACCCAGGACAGCCTGAAGAGTGGGTACCTGGCCTCATCCTAAGCTCAAATTTATACTTTTGTACAGTGCTTTGGGAATTTGTACGGATTAAAGACTCGGTATGAAGACAAAAATAATTTCTATGGCACGATTTGGAGCTATTGACATTTATCAGCAATATTTCCTAGCTGTAAGGAAAAGAAACAAGCGTGTATGTATGTGCATCCCTGACTCTCTAGAAGGACTTTAAAGCTGCCAGTGTTTGCCAACCTATCCTAGAAAGAAATGCAATCTTTTTCTTTTTAGCAATGTGGTACTCCGCAAAGCTTTGTGCCCTGGCAGGGTTACTGCAAATATTTCACTTCTTTAAATCATTGCGTCTTTACCAATAAACATCTAGGCACAGCTGTTTTGTTGATTTTTCCAAAATTGACCTGGCTTCTCAGTACACTATAAAAAAAATTATAATTGCTGAACTCTCACCAGAGGCACATCTGCTTCTCTGGTGGTAGTTCACATCTTACAGTGCAAATTCACTGGTCGCTCCCCGAGCATTTATTTTCCTGCAGCTGTGGTTGTACAAACCTGTACGCCGAGTGATCTGAAAACAGAAATCGCATCTCAATGATCCTAACTTGCTAAAACGGTTGTCTCTCTATAGATAAACTCCCCTGCCCTTCTGGACCAGGAAGATTGTACCTCATTAGATGAGTATGGGTTACTTACTGAATTTTACTCCCTGGGAAAAATGTTGTTTTCTACTACAGCTTACATGACTACTTAAACTGGGGATATTGAGTCCGTGCATAGCTTGTTTTGAACCTCTTCTTGTCATCTTGAGTTTTCTTGTTCAAAACCTCCTGACACGCCGCTGTTTTCTTCTCCGTCTTTAAATTTGCACCTATTCCTTACACAGATCTTTGAACAAGATGTGCAGCTCGTGCTTAGTCTAGCAGATTTCCTGTTTGCTTCCTTCATCTCCCCACCATCATCTTCTGCTGGGCTGTCTGTGCTTCAAGCCTGAGAAGGAGAGACAGATGATATCGGGCAGGTGTGGCATAGCCCATACAGATATTTCACCAAAGCCACATAGACTTTCTCTCTTAAGTCAAAGAGAAGCACTGTAAATGCAAAGAGAACCAGAGAAAGATGAAATGGCATTATCTCCCCGGAAGAATTAAATAATTGTAAAAATTCAATCTGTCAGTATCTTAGAACAAGTACTGAGATATTTTCTTCCATAAATTGTGCTCTGTCAAAGCACTTAAGTGCTTATATTTCTATAAAAATCAAATATATCAATGTTTACAGGTATCCCTGTGTATCTGTACCATGAACAGTGTACCAGGCATGACTGTTGAGTTGTTTTCAAGATCATTGGCCATTAATTTGACTCAGATTGGGATTTTGGGGACCAGATTTCAAAGTGGCATTGTGGATTTTGCAGACAAATATAAATGTTCTTCCTCTGCCCAAACTCCTTTCAGGTTGGTATGTTTGGTGCACGGCAGGTCATAGAACTAAACCTTGCTGGGGTAAATATTCGTTATGGCACTTATAATGAAGACTTGGTACGGTGCTGAATCAGAGCCCCCCCTGTTTTTTTCTTTTCTCTGGCAGTTTATGTATGTTGCTAATAACGTCCAATCCTGCAGATGCTCCCCAGGCAATACTGCTATATTTAGCTGAAGCAATATGAAACACATAATTTGCCAGCATGTCATTAGGTTACCAAACAAGACTTATGGTGAGTTTTTCAAACGCACACAAATCCCGTTTTCAGAAAGACTTTGAAGCTTCAGATTGATGGAAAGTTCATGTGAATTTGACTCTCAAATGTGTTCAGACTCCTTTGGAAATGGTACTTTTCTCCTAAACCAGTCACATGCTTTTGAAAATACTGACTCGCATTGGATTGCTGTTTCAGAAACCAGTGTTTCTAACCGAGGACTTGAGGAAAAGAGGATTCTCCAGTTTTATGTTAATCCAATTCTTTGATTTCTTTCTTTTCCACGGTGACTGCCCCATTTCTTTGATGAGGGCTGCTTTTCATCCAGTCAAACATCTAGATCACTGAACAAGCAAAGACGTAGCCTCGCTCCATCGCTCTCAAAGCAGCTCCATCTGCCCTTGCTTATGTTATCTGAGTGGAGATCATCCGCTGACATGACACTGCAGCCTAACAGCAGCTCTGATGGTTCATTTGTGAAGGGAAGGGGATTTTTTTATTTAATGTATGGCTCAAGTTTGCTAGCTCAAATGCCACTGAGTTGCCTGGAGCCGTGCCAGGTGCTGTTGGCTGGCTGTGATGCTATCTTCCTAATCGTTAACTGCAAAAAAAAAAACCCCGATGTTGTTGAACTTCTGCGGTAGGGGAGTTATTGCAGTTCAGTTCTGCATCTGTTCATCGGACTTCCTGTGGTTTTTCATCGAATCATATGATTGACATGGCAGACAGTCTGCAAAGTTCTTGGTCTGTCTAGTTTATACCCTCGTCCCAACCACTAAATCTGACTTCTGCTTTGTCTGGCAGAAGAAAACAAGATAGGGTACTGTGGTAGGTTGATTGACCAGAACTGATAAGTGGTGTCTGTATTTAAATTGTGCAGTTCAAATCCTAGTGTTACCTCCGGCTCTCAAGTTTTCAAGTACTGTCTCAGGTCGGTTTGTTTTAATCTAGCTGGGGTTGTCTCTGCTCTGGTAATGGCTGGAGAGAAATGCAAATAATGGCTCCGCTAGACCCATTTATGTCAGGGCAATGAGTTCAAAAACTTAAATAGCGAAGCGCACGGGTAATGAAGACCTTGTACATCTTTCGCCACCATCCAGCTGAACGAATAGGGCTGTGAACGGAAAAAAAGGGATGATTTATCCCATGCCAAGACTTTTCCCCTATTCTTAGGACTACCATTTAAGGTGCCATAGAGTGGTTCCTCTTTTCAGAAAGTGCTAAAAATCAGGTTCATTTGGTGTCACCAGCTGGGGAGCAAATGCCTTTCCAGGATTAAGTTGGACACAACAGCAGCAAAGCAGAAGAAAATGGTTTTCTACCTTGATGCTTTGACGTGCTGCTTTGGGAATTTTGTTAACCGTGATAAAACCCTCACCAGTGCTGGCGGGGGTGTTTTCTGGGAGTGCCCTGAGACTCCTCTGACCTGGTTGTTTTACAGCTCTCCTGAAACATTTATTTGGTGTCATCTCCTGTATGTCTGCAGCACATGGCGAAGGCTCCTGATGACTCATTTGGAAGCAGAGCGTGCAGGAGATAAACGGCACAGAGCTGAATTTAAACAGTCCTTGAACTACCACCTGTCAGAAATCTTAAAGCTTTATGCCACTATCAAGCTTTTTATGTGGTGTTTAACCCTTGCTGTTATAAATTGTTTTAAAGTCAGCCTGATAAGTAAGAAACATTTTGGGGTGACTTAAATTTGATGATTTTGAATGTTAACAAATTCTGTTTTCAGGGCATGCTCTAGTAGTGAAACAGTATGGGTAGTAAATCTTGCAAGACAGAGTCTGGTGCAGAAGGTCTCTCCATGCTGGACCTCTAGGATTTCTCATTTTTAATGAATGAGAAAACATGGCCACCATACAGCCATGGATCATTGCAGTCATCTAAAGAAGTTGGTTTTGAATTACCGACCTGGAAGTCAAATTCTCCATGTCTTGTCAGCAATGCATTGAGCTATCCTGGGCCCACTGTTCAGGGGGGACCATCAGGAAAAGATCATTTCTGCCATTACTTACCTTCTTTTTATAAAGATACGTTTGAAATTGTGCGTGTGTAATGGCATCGTGTATTATATCTCTCCTTAAAAATCTCATTATCCTTGTCTACGTTCCCAAGATAAACCTGCAGACTGTTCAAGGCATATGTTAAGTGTGAGAGAGTCCAGGCTGATTGCAGTGAGTTATAGTCTTTAATCTCAAATTGATTATTAAATTGCTACAGAACGATCAAAATAGATGGCAATATTGATCAGTCTGAAGAAAGGCTTAATAATAAAATCAATGCATGACTGTTATTGCCTGAAAATATGAATGCTATCTGATTTATTTTATGCTGTCCTTCCAGCTGAGAGATGATGGGATAGTAAGAGCTGAGCATCTCAGATGTAGCTATTGGAATTTCTAATACAATTTTACAGCTTAAGATGTTTGTTAAGCTGCATGAGAGTCCAGAATAGTCCCAGACTAGTGCGACCATTCTGGACTCCTAGAATGTCTACAAAACCAGTAGCTATAATCTGTGACCCTGAAGGTGAAAAAAGTTATCTATGTTTAAATTCAACTCAAATTAGCATCTTTAATCACTTTTTTTCCCTTCCCTCCCAGAAGGACTACTACACGCTGCAGTACTGGCGTGCAGCCACCTTTGGGGTGAAGAATGACAGCTGTGTAAGGGCTTTTCTCTGCTAGGAAATGTTGCAGTGGTTTAATCATGAGGTTTAACCATTCATTCTGCTGATGCAATGCTGAACTGAACGTGTTCCTGTCTACACTGACCACAAGTCAGGAAGCATTTAGGAGGGAAGTGGGGAAGATTACACTGAGGATAAGCAGAGTAGAATATCAGTTTTTAAAAACAAAACAAAACAAAAAAACCCAATTAAAATCTACATGAGGGCTTGATTAGAGTGAGACTTAACCTGCTGAAAGAATTGTGGTGTCCTAAGAGGAGGGATGGGGTGGCAGAGGCAGAAGGCAGGCATGGCTTGAGCACTTGGAGCCGAGATGGGAAGGGATAGAGGATGTTAATGAAAAGGAGGGTGTCACAAGGCCGATGAGAAAGAAGAAAACTTGGGCAAGTACAAAATAGAAAGATATGCTGAAGGGAGACCATGAAGGTACAGTGGAAGGGAGCTGGGGATGGGAGACTAGGAGACAGGATATTAGAGATGGGGGTGAGTTCAGGTGCAAGACACCTAAGAGTGGGGAAACAAAATGATGTGGAAGATTAAACAGGCTGGTCAAAACAGACTTGGGGAGAGAGGTTGTAGAGAGGTGATAGAAAATGGTTTAGGAGCACAAAAGGGCTATGGGAGAGCTTCTCTACCACAAACTGCATGTCTGACGCAGGAAATGAAACTTGCTGATGTACCTTTGAGGTTCTGGGCTTTGAACTCAACAGGAGTTAGATGCAGAAGTGCCCTTAACAACCTTATTTTTTAGCTGCTTTAGTTCCTTAAACAGAGATAATAGTGCTGGAAACAACACTGTCCTCCTTCCTTCCCTGATTGCTGTAAGGATGAGCTCCCCGCATGTTCTGAAGTCATCAAGTACAATAATGACACACCGATGGCCAAAATGGTTCCTCCCAGGCTAAATATTGGCGTCCAGCTAAGCAGAGCTGTGGTGAAGGACCTGACCCCAACATAAGCCAAACCGCGGCAGCTCCAGAATGTTGGAGCATACTGGCAGGTGACACCGATGTCCTCATCAATCATAGAATCATAGAATGGTTTGGGTGGGAAGGGACCTTTCAAGGTCATCTAGTCCAACCCCCCTGCAATGAGCAGGGACATCTTCAACTCGATCAGGTTGCTCAGAGCCCAACATAGGAGATAACGTGTGGTTGAAGGAAGCTGTCCATGGAGACACGTTCCTCGTAAAGCATAATGCAGGTGGCACCTTTGTGGCTTGGTGTAATTGTACGCTCAGTATTTGCACCAAACTGCTCTAGTAACAGCAGCAACACAAGGAAGGAGTAGAATAGTTTCCATGTTTTCTGACTCCAAGAATACAAATAATCTGGGTGTGTAAAAGTTAAATAAATAACCCTGAAAGCCAAGTGGCCAAGAAGTGTCCCTTCAAAGGAGACTGTTCCAGCCAGAAGGGTCTTGTGCCCTAACGCAAGGAAACGGGACACTGTGAGCTCAAGAAAGAGGATAGGGTATCCCTTCATTATTAATGGACAAAGAGGCTTCTTGGCCATTGCTGTGCTTGTTCTGATCATGTCACACCATAGAGTTTATTCTTAGTCTTAGCCACAGCCTTATAAATAATAAAATGGGTCATGTTTTATCTTACCCCAGTGATCATTGTAATGCGGCTTTTATCTGAGACTCTGCCAAGCTCTTGACACAGGCAACATTTAGAAGTAGATAAAATGATTGAAGAGCACAGTACAAAACTAGGCTCAGCTTCTCCCCAAAACACACGCTTACCGAGAGCGAACGCAGTGGGTTTGCAGTGTGTGCGCTGCTTTGGGCGGGAAGAAATGAGAGAAAATTGGAAAATGGAGGATGCAGCACATCTATCCAGTTGGGATGGGCTGGGCTAGCACATCTGATGTGTGTTAATTCTGAAAGCTCTTTGCTGATACTGAAAAACAGGGCTTTTGTGGAAACGATATTGTCTAGCCTGTAACTTCCAGGAGGGAGAGGTATCTGCGTGGACGGGCAATAACCTGTGCGTATGTGCATAGGTCTTGTGGTTACAGCCTTAGAGGCTGAGGTGGGGTAGATGCGTGACGCGTTGCAGTTGAGGAGCTTGCAGGGGTTTGCACTCTGATTGCCGCAGTGATGCCATTAGAGTCATTCTGTGTGCTCCTCAGCAACGGGAAAGCCGAGGCACAGAGGTAATGACCTACCCAAAAGTACAGAAGAACCTGTAGCAAAACTGGAAGTGGCCTCCTGGACCCCAGGAGCCCACCCACGGAGCCTAGACACGCTTCCCACCGTGCTTCCTGGAGGAAGAGCGTTTCTCTCCTGGAAACTTCTACTTACATAAAGTCTTTGAGAATTAGACGGAAAAAGTCAGTTTGCCATAACACTGGGTTCCTGAAAACATCACAGACTCTGTTTATTCTTACGGCCTTTCCAAAGGATTCTCCTGCTAAGGAGCTGAGTACAATTAATAGCAAAGTGCTTTTTAGAGAAAACTGCAATAAACAGGTCTGTACGTGCACAAGGAAGGCGGCTTTTGTGGGGCTGCTAAAAATGACAGTTTTCCTTAAGACCTTTGTGTTTTGTAAAGGATTCACGTGGTTAGTCTTTGTTAACAGGCAAATTGAGTGTGACCAACGGTAAAAGGGTTGAATACAATATGCCAATGTAGCATGCAGTTCAAAGAAGAAATTATAAATGATCTCTTTATCGCGTAAATATTTTCCTTCAGGTCTAATGATTCAGTTCCTTCCATTATTTTTTTCACCAGACCTCTTTCTTCAGTGTTTACGTGGGCTGCGTGTTTGCAAACAGACATGCAAACCTTCCCTCAGCAGACTTTGGTTTCTTGTTGCAGAAATTCCCCGAGCTGAAGTTCAAGTATGTGGAGGAGGAGCAGCCTGAGGAGTTCTTCATCCCCTACGTTTGGTCCTTGGTCTACAACTCCGCCGTGGCCCTGTACTGGAACCCGCATGACATCCAGCTCTTCACTATGGACTCCGGCTGAAGGAGATGCCCCAGCCAAGCCAATTCAACTCCGTCTTCTTACAGAAAACGAAACTCTGCACCGCGTGTTAATACGTGACCCCTTCCAGCGTGCACCCTCTGACCCCAAAGCTTACGGAGAATGAAGCTTGCTGTTAGTGTACAGTCCAACGTCCATGTTTTGGAAGCAGATTGCCACCGACACGCTGGCAACAGACTGTGGTGTGAGGAACTGGTGGCTTGTAGGCAACCTTGTATTTATAGTCCTATAACCTAGAGCTTGTTTGATGAAAATGAGGCCTTACACATGGGGTATGATGTTACTACCAACCACAAACCTGATTGTTCTTTTAACTTAACGGGGGTAAATGAGGCAAGAGATTGCGGACTTTGATTTGGAAGCAGCATTTGTATTTTCGTTTCTTTCAAGCGAGGCAGCTTCGCTGGGTCAAGCTTTCTATAGTCTGTTGGATTCTGCCGTGGGTTGCTCGTTACCTAATCCCGTGCTTTCACTCACAGCCCTTCATTTCGGTGGCAATGTCAAGGCTGCAGTCGTTAAATTGGTGTCTACACTGTCATCCGAGTGAACTAAGCAAGCAGCATATTAATCAGATTAGCTCCCAGGCAGATTCAAAACACTTGATTTAGATGTCAAAATGTTTGTGGGAGGATTTTCAATAGCAAGTCTTTTGTTGTTGTTGTTTGACTGGCAAATACTCTATTAGAGGGCTAGAAACACCAGCTTTCAGAGCCAGGTCCCTTACAGGCTTGTTCTACTGTGCTTCTGTGCAAAATTTGTTCCTGGAAGTTGAACGTGTGGGGGGAAAAAAAAAATCTCCAAAGAAAGTAGTTATAAGATTATAAAATAGACCAGTGTCCTGTAAAACTGTGTGTAATGGTGACAGTGTGTTGTGGGGATCCTTGGCAGAGTTCTGTGTTAAAAATCCACCGTTTGCTATTAAAGGTTTTATGGCTGAAGTATAAATTTATCTGAATGTAGAATACTTCTCTTTTTTGTTGTTTTAAAGTGTCCTTTCCTGATATACCTGTTTCTGCAGTTGGAAGAACAAAAGAAGTGGCTTGACCTGATTTTGCAAGAAATCTCATTTTTCAAAACGAGGATCATTTCTCCTCTGGGGAGGCTCCTGACGGTGCCCGTTGCACATGCATGCAAACGCTCTAATCCCACATGCTGCTATGTGGAGGACTGTCACCAGTGCATTGCATGCTAAAGCATAAATATCAAGGAATTTGTTCCTAAACCTACATGGCAACTCCTTGTATTCACTGCCTGCTCCAGCATGTTCTGGTTACTGACCTGAAAAATTGGGTGTATTTGCTTTCAGACAGTCCTTCGAGTGGCTTTAAATAGAATTTCTTGCACCCTTTTTTTTCCCTGAAGGATGTGCTAGGATTGTACTTTCCTTTTATCTGCTTATTTAGAGGTGGAAGTCCATTTGAGTCCTACACAATTGGAAATGCTGGCTTTAAAAAAAAAAAAAAAGCTTTCCAAATTTATTTAAATATAGCTACAAAGCGACATATACAGCCCAGGAGCGTTTAGGACTTTAAAATGGCAGAAGCTTTTGAGAAAAGGCAATAGTAAGACTGGAGATGCAGTTCTTCTTAGGAAAATATGAGAAATGAATGAACCGTGACTGAGCTGCACATAAGTTTATGCTGTGTTTTGGATTTATGTTGGGGTTTTTTTTTTTGTCTTTGAGCAAACGTCAAAGGGGAATGACTCTTCTTGGTTATTGTAGTGATTTGTAATTTTGTCTTTATTAAAAGGCTGAGTGTTTGTGAGTCAGCAGAGCTGCCCAGCCTTTGGAAAGGTCAGTCTGAAGATGCACTTTTAAACTGTGGATTCTGAAGCTACTGGGATGGCTCAGTTTTCATCTGTCTTAACCACCCGCGAGCACTTGAACCTGCCCTGAGGTGAGCACCCTCCACCCCGCTGCCTGCCGCAGAAGTGGAGCACTTCATGAAAGAGGGCTCAGCCAGAGCAGATGCTTATCAGCCGGGTGTCAAACTGGAGAGAACCTGATTTTTCTTTGAAAGGGCTTTTTATAAAGAGAAGGGTACATAAAGCAGCAATCTGATAGAATAGGTCAAACCAGCTGCTGAATCAATGTAGGAGTCGCACAGTAAATTATTTCTCGCTGTCCTCTTGTTGCGATGACATTGAAGTACAGAAGGAACAGGTTTGTTCCGATCGCATAATTTCCTTGTGCATTTAGTTAATATGCAATGCTCCCAGGGCCCAGCTGGTTTAGAACAGCTGGAGTTACAATCCAAAGCCAAAACAGCAGAGCCAGACCAAGATTTATGCTGAAATCCACGCTAGCCCCATTGGCTCTTCCAAGGGTTTGAGCATTATGTGGGTCTGGCAGTGTCCTGAAAGTCTGCAGTCTGGCACGGTCACAAATACTCGTTTTCCTTCAGATCTGTAAAGTATCACCTTAGGGATCCTTTTCATTACTTTGTGTGAAAGATTTATTATGCATAATAAAAAAAAAAAAAAAATTAAAACAGTAAATGCAGGCTGTAGTTGTATTTGTTTTACGTGATAGCTGCCGCGCGGTGACGTTTGGCCAGCGGGTCTTGGTGTGGTCATCAGACCTAACGTGCATGTTTTATAATGTTCTCTGTGACGCGCAATAAAAAGAGTATTATTTTATTTATGGTATTAAGTAGATGGTTGTTTAAATCTGTGCTTGGTGAAAGAAGGGACATGGCATGCTGCAATGTCATGCTGAATCCTACCTAACGGAGGGCTCTTGCCAACTCAGCTTCTACAGTTCGCAATAGGTACAGCTTGGAGGAGGCACTGGGAACGTGCAGTCGTAGGGTGGAGCAGAGGAGGGACAGGACTGTCCCCTTCAGCCCAGACCAGACGTGATGTGTTTCTGCACCCTCAGTTGCTCTTTCCTGTTGTTCTGGCCGTGCCGTTTAGGCAGATGGTGTCTCCCTGGTTTCTGGGGCTTGGGTTGGGTGTTGTACCAGGATCTTAGCCTTAATGTGCCCATATTGTTGCTCCGAATGGTGATCACTAGTGACACCATCTGCTTAGGCTACCTGAGTAGCGTTAGAGAGGGAAATCCATTGCGTCAGGGTTGGGGAGGAGAAGGGAGGTCYGCTCTGTCCTCACCCAGAGGACCATCCCTTCCGTGAGTCTCCTCTGGGTTTGAAGCTTTCGGGAGAACGGGCAGGAAACCAAGTTGCTACGTAAGTGGTTAGTGAAGTGGAGGTTGTGCATGTGAAGCCCGGTGCACGCGTCCCTGATGAGGGAGAAATTGTCCTTCCTCGGTTAATTGAGAGAAGCTCTGATCTCGCTATGAAAACGAGGTGGTGGGTTGGAAGCTACAAATGAGTYGGGCATCATTCACTTTGGCAAAAGCAGTCCAAAAACTTCCCAGGTTTCATGGCATTTCTTGACCCTACTAGCCTAAAACTGAGGAGTATTAGGCAAGTTACAGGAAAAAAAACCAAACTGTTTTCTGTGTGCCTGCTAGATTGTTGATCTACCAGTTAAACAGGAAAGGAAGAAGCAAACAACCCCCCTCACTTCTTCGGAAACTCTAAAGCTTTTTGTACAACCTTTTCTACTGGGCGGCTCCATTTTATTCTTGCGTACGTTGTCTAATTCAGCCAACTAAAGGTCAAATGCCATCTTAYAGTTAGTCAACCCCAGGCGCTCTCCTGATTGATTGGGCTCGGTCTGCGAAATCCCTGGCTTCTGTGCTTGAAGACCAGGAGTTTTCGATACGATTGCACTTCTATAATCACCTGACCACCATAAATCCTGTCCCGTCTTCACCCATTAGCAGGGCTTACCTAGCACCTTACCTAGCTAGCTTTAAAAATTTGTACCGTTGGTACCCGTAATACTGTAAAATTCAGGGTCCCAGCTGCTTTTGTGTTTGGTTTGTTGTTAATTTGTTTGCGGGGGGGTTATTATAATAATAATTATCATCTATTATTATAACAGACTCTACTAACTCACAACTAGCCGTGTTTAAGGTAACAGCTGCGCATCTGATAGCAACACACAACAGCCTCGAAGGAGTTATCAGATTCAGAGGAAGRAAATGTTTACTCTGTACGTTCCTGTTCATAGTTGTGGTCTCTCCCGCTCCTCCCTGAGCCCAGATCGGGGTGCTAAGATCCAGATCAGGGGACTAATCGTGCTACAACTGTTCACTTTGGGGAGCTTTTGCTTGCACTGAAAGTTGCATGAAAGTTTTTATCTTTGAGGTTTCTCCAGCCAATATGATTGGGTTAAATTCTGTATCAAGCACATACCCRCACCCAAAAGGCTCCAAGAGGGCTCTCTTCTCTTTAATTACACAACAGATAATCCATCAAATTCTCTTCAGCAGCATGACACAGACCCAATCATTTTCAACATTTCAGGCAGTCAAATGTCATTTGTCATTTAAAGGGGAGGAAAATACCTATCCGCTCCCTTGGCAAGCTGCAGTCAGCTGGTTAGACAGCAGCGATGTTCTCCTAGATGGCCTCTAGATCCATCTGCTGGATCCATCCACATTGCTCCATCTTGACCATGAAGAGCTGGTTGGAGGCAGCCAGTTGGGTTTACCGCCAAGGAGCTCTTAGCAGCAAATTTCCTCAGGGCGTCCTGAGCATCTGGACGATGAGATGTCAGGTCCTGGGCATCTTCTAGCAGAAGCTGTGGTGGCCGTGAACTCCTGGTATGGTGCAGATGTCCCTTGAGACTAAATTCTGCGGGGAAGGATGTCCTGGGTGTCACAAGGTTGGTTGTCTGGATTATGCTGGATGGGGCTGGCAGTTATTTTGGGCTTGGCTAGAAGGCTGACTTTTAACTCTAAGAATTACTCATTCATGGTGCCTTTGCACAGTTCATTCACGACATTCCGATTTGGCAGCAGTGCTCTGGGGGCAGCAGCGTGCGGATGGGTTCTGGGAAAGGATCATGAAAGCAGGGAATTTGCCTGTTTTTTCCCTTTCAGGAAAGAAGCCTGTTGGCAGGACGTCCCCAGGCTGCTGTGGCATCACCGAGACGCTGCCGAGTGCTCCGGGGCGGTCCTCCTTGCGCAGGAGACATCAACGCACGTCACCAGCGTCATTCATTACGCTGATAACAGTTCTGTTATCGGAAGATAATGATATTTCAAAGACAAAAGGGCAACTCTTACAACCTCAGTTGACCGGGACCTGCAGAGCTGTACTTCCTGCTGTGACTTTGGGTACAACGGTTCGTTAGGAGCAGAGCAGGGAGGTGCTACAGGTTGTGGAGGCAATGATTTAAGGTAATCATGGAAATGGCTGCATGATTGCATGAGCTGGGGTCTCAAAAGCAGCAACATGTGAGCTACATCCCTCCTTTGCATCTCCTTGACTACAGATTTTGGCATCCCTTCATTGGGAAGACCCAGGACCACTCTGGAGTAAGAGTGTTGTAAATACTTTGCTGTTTGAGAGTAGTTAACCCTGAAATGCAAGGCTCCAGCTGAGATTACAGCATGAAAAGCTTGTAAGCATTTAATCATTGATGCTAGGCTATTGCTGGATGGATGCTTTTCGTATGTTAGGGCTATACCGCCTTCTTGCAAATGAATTACTTCAAGTAGCCATGTTTAATATTGAAGGCGCTGCTACCAGCCACAGATTGTGCCAGCACTTACATGTACTCAGACAAATGAAAATGTCACTATCGGTGAATCCCTCCAAATCACAAATCAAATACGCTGCTGAGCTGCCAAACTGGGACAATTTCAATGAGAGATTTAAAGAAGAGAGAGGTTTTTTTTTTTAATGCTGCTGAAGCGCACGGCATAATCCTTCATCATCACTTTAAAAACTGTCTTAAAATTAATCCAAAATGAATATGTCTTGGCAGACGTGATGAAATGTTCAGCTGTACATAAAGTTTTTGCCAGCTGTCTTGGCAAACTAAATGGCAGACTTCGGTCTTCCATATAGTCACTTTGTGCTGCTGAAAACCCTAAATCCGATGGCACCGGGAGAAAATTGGAGGTCTTCGAGTATCTGGAGAGGAGCTACAGAGCGGTGACAAGCTCGGTGACGTCCCTGATGATGCTATCCCGGCCCCTCCTCCTATTTATGAAACGACAAAACAAATGCTTTTCAAAGAGCAAAACAGCTTACTAAAAACTGGCAATTTAAACTAGGAACAGCTGTCCTTGCCCTGCTGCTTCTATTTTCGTCCCTGAAGCCATTGTCAGGGTCCGTCCCCTCTCCCGGTGCAGCTCCTGCATCCCAGTCTGCAGTGCCCCCCCCCGTGAATCCTGCCCAGCGTGGGTGCTCAGGGTACAGGGGACCTGGGGTGCTCAGCCCCATCAGAGCTGGCTATCCCCATTTAAGGACTGTATCAACCAGAGAATAATGGGAATAAGCTATCCAGGGACAAAACTGGATCTGGAAATTCAAAGCCTTTTCCAAATCGGGTGCTTGAGGACCACCGGTGGACTCTTCAGATGGGGTCTGGGTCAGCAAAACCAGCGGGGAAAGAGGGGCTGCAACTGGGGATGGTGGCCCTGGGTGCCAGTGTGGCAAAGGCACCTCACTGGGGAAACGGGGAATAAATGGTGGGCAAAGAACTGGTCACCGGGAATTGCCTAAAAATGTGGGGTTTTTCCTAATACAGCCTTGCATGTTGTTTTGTTGCTCAGGCTGTTTCTACAGAGGGGAAAATCCACTTTCATTCCTTGATAGGGGATATTCAGCATCCAGTATATTTACTTGGCTGAGCTTCGGATTAAATATTCTGCTTAGTGCCTTGTGTCTTGTACATGTCTCTGCAGTGCTGAGCAGTGGGGCGGAGAGAAGCACCAGAACCATTTTCACCCTGAAACGAAGCTCTTTGTGATGACTCCAGAAAAAAACCCTCAGCCTCCCCCCAAGAAAAAGCAGCTTTGGCGTCTGCAATCTTGCAAGTTTCTCCCAACTGAAATACGAAGTGAAAATTAAATTCACATTCTTTTCTTTCTCCTAAATCAAATCTCGCAGGCGCCGATTGCCCTTTAAAAGGTCAACCTTTTAGCCCGCAAAATACGTAATCAATACATTATTGACCTAAACAATAGCCATAAACTTCAGGCTGCCTTTATCTCCTCGTTTGGCTTCTCCTCCTTCCTGACAGAGCACGTTTGGRCCGGGAAAGTGGCAGCTCCTGATGAAGGTGGCATGGAGAGAGCTCATAAAACCCCAGGTCCGCAGCGGGGAGGAACACGAGCATCACCAGCGCCACACGAGGCAGGATTGCCTCTTTTCTTTCTTTCGTTGTCTTTCTTTCTTGCTTTGGTTTCCTGGAGGACACATTAGCAGTTTCAGAGGCCACTTGCACGTCTTACAGAACCATTACTGTAGGACCAGAGAAATTTGAGTTTAACAAATGTTCTCCCAGCTGTTTGAGTCTGGCCAGTTTGGGACTGGAAAGCGTCTCTGGTGGAGCAGCTAGTCTGGTCAGGAGGTGGATTTGCAGCATGCCCTTCCCTAACATAGACCCAGAAGATGTTTGCCAGTAGCACTTCTTTCACTCATCACAGCGTTGTGTTTCTCTGTTCAATTAGCTGCGCTACACGGGATGTACAACCGCGCCAGAGCCACGCCAGCACACGTCAGCAGCAAGACCAAGGGGCCCATGTCCAGGTCACTGTGGCCACCAGGACCAAGGGTGGCCTTCAGAGGATGGAGGTGATGCTCTCCTGAAAAGTGACCCTTTACCAGGGAAGAAGGGGGTAGAGTTTGGCCCGTGGCTCCCCGCAGCAGGGAAGAAGGTAGGAGGCTGGAGCATGGGGGGACAGATGGGTTGATGCCACATTTGAGCATACCAACTTCCCCACTGGTGTGTACTGGAGACAGATGGCAGAGGCCCTTCTTGACTCTTTGGGGAAGAAACAGCCATTTTCAAGCAATACCTTCCTGCTTGTTGTCACTGACCCTGTGCAGCCAAATGAAAATCCAGTGAGTAYGCAGAGGAGCAGTGCCAGAGAATAAACCAGAAACCAGAGAGCTAATAATTAGGAAGAAAATACACTGATTCAGAAGGGACCGAGCCTAGGCAGGCAGCTTGGATGTATGTGTATATATATAGTATGTACATATATACATGTCAAAATGGCATATTGTTATTATTTATTATTCTATCGTTATCTATAAAATGACTCCCTTTCATGGTACCACCCTATGTGTYGAAGGGCCATGAGTGGAGGCACACCGCTGGTTGGGTTTGGGTGGGTGCCCTATAGTACGCTACCTATATAAAGAGGTGATGGGTGAGCAGTGACTACAGGTAGCATCTCAGCTGCATTTGGGGCAGGACTTTTAAGGGATGCCAGGCTTTTCCCAGGCTGGTTTCAGCCATCCCAGCCAAGCTGGCCGCTACGCTGGGGCTTCGGGAGGGTGGCAGGAGGATGCCGGGGAGCGGGAGCCGCAGGCGGCGAGGCAGCGCACCCCATGTAATGAGGCTGCCGATGACGGATTTACCTCATCTATTACCTTGTGCGGCGCGTATGTTTATGTTGTGGCTACGAGCATTAAACGAGGGCAGATTAGTTGTGTTTGTGCAGCTGCCAAGCTCGCTGTTGTGACATTTCCATCTGCCTCACTGTTGTATAACCCTCTGCTCCCGCTGAAATTAAGAGCAAGGAAGAAATCCCCTCCTTCCCTGCTCATCGCACCGGGGCTGGCAGGGCAGCTCATCCCCCAGCCCTCGGCATCGAGTCCCAAAGCCTTCCCTCCAACCTAGACCTGAAATCCCAGGTCTTACCCCGTGGCCTTGGGCTGCTCTGCAGCCAATGGAGAGCAAAAACCCTGTTTGAACTGATGTATTTCAGCATCACAACTGGCTCTGATAAGCTTTGAGGGCTGACAGTCATCTTCAGGTCAAAACAATTTAGGACCTGGCCCTGGGAAGCCCTTATTTTCACCTCTCTGGTGTGCACCAGCAGCAGCGACCAGCAAAGGCAGCAGCCGTTCGTGCCATGGCAGACCCTTACCCTACCTTACCCCCAAAAAAAGGTAGAGTAGGATGGAGAGCATCTCTGAAACGTCCCAAATCACGGCCTGCAGAGATCTGCTGGCAACGGCTGGTGGACCCAGGGCTTGTTCTTCAGCTCTCCATGGTCTGCGGCTTGGATCTGGGACTCATGAAGTTGGGAAACRTGGCCAGGCAATCCTAGCAGTGCCTCCATCTCCCATCAGGGACCATAAGGACCAGAAGTTGCCCAGTGAATCCTCTTGATTTAAGAGACTCAGAAGAGGATTTGGCACCCTGCACTCCCAGGAGAAGGCCAGATGCAGAGGGGTTAGGCTTAGGGCAGGTGGATAGGGGTTAGGATTTTTAATGATGCCTTTGCAGCGCTGCCCTTTCAAGTTTAAGAGTGTCTTCGCTTACTAGCTTTCTCCTACCTCGACAGTAACCTTTGGGATGGCAAGTTGGTGGGGTGAGTGTGGGAGATGATGAAAGATGGGGAGGTGAAGAAACTTGTACCGAACATATTGTTGGCTCTTGGCCCGAGATGCTGGGCCCGCTCAAGGTCTTGCCAAGATCGTTTTCGCTGGGAGGATACGCTGATGATGACAGCCAGGTATTTCTTTGATGCAATTCTGTGTATTAATCGGGAAAGTACGTAAAGTCCCGTTTCCCTGAACACCGCAGGACCAAGTAGGCTGCAACAGCCTTGAAGCCCAAGCCCGAGCCTGCCTGGAGCCACTCCTGCACACCCCGTGTGCCTCCCCGTTCCCTCGCTTCATGTTGCATCTCCCCAGCTCCCTTTCTGGTACCTCCCTGGCATTTTCCTGGCTTTCTCTTTGCCTTCTCATCCTTCCAACGTAGATTAAAATACACACACACACACACCCTTTTGTGCAAGCAACTGCAACCCAACCAGAGCCCTGGGAGAAAGAGCAGTCTCTCCTCCATCCTTTACAGAGATTCCCAGGGAAATCACTCATTTTCCACCCCAGCTTTGCCGTGGTGGTTTGTGGCCTGGGTGAGAGTTTTTCCTGTTTTGGCTTTCACCAAACAAGGGTGAGAAACTCTTCTTTCCTTTAGCTCCAAGGCAACGGAGCAAATTGGCCAACATGATGCTCGGCTTAAGTGAAACGTGCCCTTACATTAAGGTAAGCACCAATGGCTGCACAACTGCAGCCTCTTGGAGAAGGGGAGATGCTCTACAAGGTGCCTGTAGAGTCCTGCCTGGTGGAAAGTGTCACAGGTCCTTTACCACCACTGCTGTCCCTCAGCGAGCTGCCCCATGGAGAGTCCAACCCGCAGTGCGTGGGTACCACGACCCTGGGCATGGAGCAAAAGAAGTCAAAGAGGGGTTACCTCTGGGGTCAGACAGCACTTGTGATAGAAAAACCCCTTCTTGGGGTGGAGAGGAAAACCCAAGGAGATGTTTGCAAAGACCAGTCCTCCCAGAGGCTGCCTGGGACTGGGAAGAACAGGAGTCTGTGTAAGCTGTGCCTGGACATTTCTCTGGATGGATGCTCAGAGGGCTATAGGGACCAACAACTGTAGCAATGCAGCATAGGAGAAAAGGGAATTTATTTTGGGGGGGAAAAGGTACCAAATTTGAGGGTCTGCATCCACCAAGATAAATTCACGTGTGGGACATCCCACAGACAGGGGAAACCAGGGGGCYGCTCAGGGCATTAGGTAACCTGGATTCCTACCACGTGTTTAGCATGAGATGTTTTTTCTGGGGAAAAAAAAAACCTCCTTCTGCAGCATTCATGGGAGTGGCCCACGCACAAAACAACGTAAGAAGGGAATGGTCTTTTTTGGCCGCCGCGCTCGGGACAGAGTGTCTCGGGACTTCTGACAAATAACGAATGAAAGACAAATGTTGTGGGACTGATGCTGACGCCGCTGTGCATTACCCCATCGGGATCAAGGCATGAGCTGGGGGTCGTGACCAGCAGACTCCCACATGAAGCAGCACAATGGAGATAGATATATCTATTTTTTCTGCATGACGGATGCCTGTAGCTCCTTTACAGGGCAGCGCACCATCACTCAGCACATCTGAATGCACCGTGCACAAGAGCAAAACATCTGGACGTGCTGTACAATAAACAAGACGTGGGCAAGTCACGCCCCTCCAGATAATCCGTTGTTCAAAGTGAAAACTCGCCACAGAAATTTGGAAAAGGGGGGGAGCGGGGCAGAACTCTTATTATGCTTGGAAACTATTTAAATATGTCAATATTAAAGGAGCATAATTACTACTCAAGCAATTCCAGCAAACAAGTCGGTAACAGCGCCTACTTTACGGGAAGTGCATTTCCTCTTGGCAATCTTCTGGCTGGGGATTATCGAGTACACGGCTCTCCCGCTCCCCTCCATTCACTTCATCGCCGGCACCAGGGGGACCAGCATCTTCCAGTGGTGTGTGCTGGGATGCACATAACTGCACATGGGGGACTGTGCCGGTCACCGTACCCTGCTTGGAAGTGATGCTGGAGCATCACTTGCTGAGCAAGGTCTGCTGTGGGTCCGAGGACATCGGGCAGCCCCGTGGTGCTGAGAAGCCCCATCCCATGCACTCTGACTGTGCGTGCTCTCCTTCGGGTCAGTGCCAACCATCGTTTCTGTGGTCAAGATCACCAGGAGCAGCTCAGTGCTACTCTGCTTCCCAGAGCATCTGCCTGGAGCAGCCCTTGCAGCTGCGCTGTGGGAAGAGTCAGAGGAAGGAGAGGACTGCGGTTAAGGGACTAGACTCCGTACCCAGATCTGAGTCAGCTCCCAGCATCGCCACTGACATCCCATGTCGCGCCGGGTGAGTTGCTTAACCCTCAGCGACGCCGGCTCCTGCCTTATAAAGCCCTTCTGTGGTCAGTTGTGTGGCAATGCAGAGTCGTGCTCTGGCTTGGGGAAGTTACTAATGGTCTTTGACTTCTTCTGTTTTGAAAACATTGAACCCAAAAGCGAGGTTCCTTGAACCATTAATCATCGAAGGAAACGGCGGCTTCCCAAAGCTGCTGAGAACCTTCCCAGGGGCTGTTGGGAAGGGACAACCTCCCCCTCCCTATTGGGGATGCTTGGGACGCATCCGGGCTGGCATGTGGTCCAGGGAGATGCTGAAAACAGACAATTCCCATGAACAAAACCCATCTCATGGGAAAGCTACCCCGTAGAGTGGCCACCCTGCAGCAGTCCGCTCTGGGATCACCCACGGGTGCTGCTGACCTCTCAGCTACCTAAGGCCATTTACGCAAGAACCCACTAAGGACACCAAAAAAAAAAATCTTCAGCCAAAGCGGTGGCAATTAACCTCACCACTCATTAGCTAGGGTCTGTATATAATCCCTATTATTGAGTATGAGCATTTTCCAGCATCCCTGTGTGTTGTGGAAGTGCTTTCATCCACACTTTGCAGATGGCGAACCAAGAATTCAGGGATTTATCCCAGACTGCCCAGGAGACTCACCCATCTCCACCGAGACGCTGGACCACTCTCCCCTCTGCTGGGACCCAACGCTGGGCGACAGCAGTGGTCACAGTCCATCCTTCATAGAATCATTAAGACAAGACCTCTAAGATCATCGAGTCCAACCGTCAACCCAACACCACCATGCCCACTAAACGATGTCCCTCAGTCCCTCTTTCATCAAAGACAGGTCCCAAAGTCCGTGTGAGGCAACATGATGCTCAGATGAGGTGCAGGCATTTGGGTTTGGTTCTTGGGCTCTTCACATTCCTGATTTTGCCACCACTTTGACTAGTTTTGAATTGCATTGTCTCAACGTTGCCCAGGGTATTCTTACAAGCCCGATGCGAAGCGCTCATTATTGTTCATAACACATGGACCATGGTATGGGCCCTTTTAAAGTCGGTAAAAGCACTTGAATATTTTTAATTGAGTCTTTTTTTTTTTTGCAATATCCACCCAAGTTGAGTCCTAATCCCATCTAACGGCTGCAGAGGAGCTATAACAAAAGATTAGCTCATGTTTAATGTCTGGTTAGTGCTTGAAAGGCATCTTGAAAATGTAAAATGCCACAGAAATAATCTCATTTTTGTTGTCAACACTCCCCTTGAGCAATGCCCTTAAGCCTGACAAATGCTCACTGCAAGCGAAGCGAACGTCCTCTCATTATATTTGAACAATCAAATCTCATGCCCTGACGTACAGAAAGCCCACCGCGATGGTGCCTGGCTAGCTGGGGACATTATTTTTCTGGGCAGCCCCATTTTTGAGTCACCCCAGAATTTCTCATTGCGAAGCTCAAATTTCTGCCTATTGCTCGATCGCTGCCTGCAGTAGCTGCTGCCATGCAAGGTCCAGCCTCCAGTGCCCCAGCAGAAAGATAACGGATAGGGTCCTCCGTCAGCATCCTGGGGGGGGACCTCAGCTGAGCTGCTTCATTTTCCTGTGTTTCACCCTTCGTGAAGGGTGCTGGCAAGTGTTGTGCTAAATCCTTGCTGAAAAGCCACCGCTGGGACAGCAAATGTTTTTAAAGCGTATTTTTTCCATTATATTTTGCCCATGTAGGGGGGGACAGCCCCATTCCCTGCATCCAGAAGACACCCCACTCCGTATTCATTATTTTTCTGTTGCATCCCTCAGATCATACCATCTGATCCCATAGCTGCATCCATGTTTTTCTCCCCAAACAGCCCCAGCTCATGGCATTTGGGGGAGCCGGGGCTGCCCCCGGCCGCACGCTCCGTGCCGCATTGATCGGCACGGTAATTCCTCCAGCGGCACGGGGCACACTGTGCATTAATCTGCTCCCGTTAGCTGTAATTTGATAACATTAATGCTTGGAGCCCAGCCTGCGGGAGCATATGGATGGCTTCCCACTTGCGCCGGGCTCCTGCTCTTTTTCACGGTGCATTGTGACGCAGGGCCGGGCGCCGTAATGCGTGCGGTTTGAGGGGGGGAAGTCTCTTAATGTGGGTAATGCACTCAGGAAGTCAGTTGTGGGGGGGGGGGAATCAACAAAACCTTAGAGGAGGCGACGGGGGAAGGTCCTTTCCATCAGGCTGCTGTGCTGCTCTGGGGTTAGAGTGATGATGGACCCTCACAGCCATCACAGCGTCAGGTCCCAGTTAATTACGGCGAGTCGCAGAGTTGACATGGGCAATAACTCAGTACGAGAAAGACATGGACCTGTTGGAGCAGGTTCAGAGGAGGGCCACAAAAATGATCAGGGGGATGGAACAGGCTGAGAGAGTTGGGGTTGTTCAGCCTACAGAAGAGAAGGCTCCAGGGAGACCTTATTGCGGCCTTTCAGTACTTAAAGGGGGCTTAGAAGAAAGATGGGGATGGACTTTTTAGTAGGGCCTGTAGCGACAGGACAAGGGGGAATGGTTTTAAACTAAAAGAGGGGAGATTCAGACTAGATAGAAGGAAGAAATGTTTTACGCTGAGGGTGGTGAGACACTGGCACAGGTTGCGCAGAGAGGTGGTAGATGCCCCATCCCTGGAAACATTCAAGGTCAGGTTGGACGGGGCTCTGAGCAACCTGATCTGGTTGAAGATGTCCCTGCTCGTTGCAAGGGGGTTGGACTGGATGACCTTTAAAGGTCCCTTCCAACCCAAACCATTTGATGATTCCATGAATAACAACGATGCAGATGAACACAGTGGTGGCAAACACTGAGTGCCTCCATCAGGGTAGAAGGTCTCGGGTGTACGGAGGAGCTGCTCGGTGAACTGAGGACAAACACGCTGTGCTGATGGCTATGCCAAGGCAGGGAGCTTGCTCCCAGGCAGGATGGCAGGAGGCATGCTGATGTTTTACAGCATGGACCAAACTTTTCTGATTTGATCCCATTAACCCACCGCAATGTCTTAACATTGCCTGGTCACTGCAAATGAGGTGGAGGAGGCAGGAAGGCACAGCCACATCTGCACCAGCGCTACCTCCGGCAGCGTGTGCCGGGCTGTCTCGGGGCTCTCTGCATCCACAGTATGTGCAGGGATGTAGAGAGGGATGTGATGACACACATGCCAAGGGGGGATGTAATGAAGTGCATGTTAACGAGAGGAGAAGAGGCCCMCATATAATGATCACGTCCCCACGCTTTTCTGCCTCCCAGGTTATTCAGAAACTCGGAGAAAATAAGCTGCGGGTTATCGTCATGTTTTCATGAGCAGCTCTCCCGTCTCTCAGCAAGCCGAGCGCGTGGGGAGGGCTGCTGCGAGTTTCACAGCAGGAATCGCAGCTTCTGCGAGGTGCGAGACTGTCTGGCTCCCACCACCTGGGGATGCTGCGCGGCTCTGCCCTTGCCGGCGGAGGTGGCGGTCCTGGATCCGGATGTCCAAGGCTGCACTGGCCTGGTCCCAACTGTAATTAAGGTRTGGGCAATCACTTGAGTCTGGGGATTCATTTTTAGACAGCTAAAATTAGGAGAGAGTAATCCCAGCCAAAATGTGCGACTTTTGGCCCTATACATTATATAGGATTATATTATATTGCATCCCACCATGCTGTCCTGAGAAGAGAGGCTGGTCCATGATGGTTGCTCCACCTTCATCACTCCTGGTGGCCACAGGGGACGTGGACACAGGAAATTTGGGTTACTCACTGCTTTGGCTGGATGACAGCATCCTGCAGCCGTGAGCTGCTTTCTTGCCCTTTCCTGCTGGGACATGTAGCTCAGTAAGGACAGACTTTCTCAAGGTGGGACAATAGTAGTTGGTGGCTGAAATCAAGTAAGTTCCTTTACATTTAAGGTCTGTTAGGAACAGCCCAGCTAAAACCTAATGTAGATGGAAATATAGGAGCTGGAAGCTTGAATCCTTCGAGATCAATGATAATTACAGGGAGTAATCGTTCTCCTAAAGCAGTGGGTCATGCGAAAGAGTGATTTCTGGCTGTAATCCCAACAGTATTACACTCGGAGAGAGGACTGAGACAGTAATACCGAGGAAGCTTGATGCTTCATGTCTGTTTTATTTGTTTGATGAAAAATTATCAAGGAACGAATGGGAAAAGTAGTTCTTCTTTTCTCTAATACGTAAATGTTATCCCAGAAAATAATTTCTCTTCCCTGTAATAAATCTTGGGGAGGAACCTCTCTGACAGGCATTTCACCCCAGCTGTCAGCTGAGATAGATGTATGGGAAGATGTAGAAACAAAATAAGGAGATTTAAAAATAATCTAGATTCCATTTCTCTATCAGACATAATTTAAAGTGAGCCTAACCCTCCACTTTTCATTGCCTGCAGACAAAACAAGGTGTAACATATATCCCTTCAGAAGCACTTGAGATGATTAAGAGAAAGGCTTTCATAGGAGCGTATTTCCTTGAATAAACATCAGCTCTCCTTCCCCGCTTCGGCAGCGAGTACCCCACCACGGTGATCTCAGCATCTCACAAAATGAATTTCAGATGGAAAAAAAATAAACTGGGGGTGCAAAAACGCACCAAGGAAAGAGGATCACCTCCTTAGGTGAGGTCTCCAGGGAGACCCACAGCCAGCCCGGTTTTCAAGCAAATATTAAATATCCAGCTCTGAACGGCCTCAGACACCCTTGGCCTGGAAAGCCCTGCCGAGGCAGAGCATCTTGCTTGTGTCATGCTTTCATATGGATGCAAGCTTGGATTTTAACCAAAGCACTCTAATGGAGATTAAACAACTCCACAAGCAGCTGCTCTATGGTGATATTAAGTGGAGACTGGATAAAGTTATCAATTTAGATTGAACTGGGGAAGTTCTGCTAATGCACTTGAACAACAAAGGTGCACAGATGGCAACTGAAATGCTTAGGGAACTTCTTAAGAAAAATCCAGCTGAGCCTTATAAACAAATGTCCTTTGTAAAACCGGCATCTAAGGAGCGAGCGAGGGAGACTCTGTCTGAACTACTTTAATTAAATTTTTTTTTTTACCATCAGGGACCTGCCTGAAGTGTGAGATGTTTAAATTATCAGTACCATTGCAACAGCCACATGGGAGGGAGTAAAAAGGGAAGGCAAGATTTGCATGTGGCCCATCGGTGCTTGTTAGGGAAACGGCAATTCTGTTTTTTCTAAAAAAATAGAGTAAAAAAACCAGCTTTATACAATTCTTTCCTGCTCATTTCTGTGTGGCAGGAGCGTTTCTGAGCGCAGCACCTTGCATCCACTCACAGAGGTCTTTGAAGCTTTCCAAACACAAAACATTAGGCTGAAGACCTGATGGAGGCTGCCTCGCTTGACACGCACACAACTAACGACAGAAGAAGGTGACGCAGCTTCGCCGATGGCTTGGAACTCATGCATATGCCTTCCAATTTATTTAAATGGCCTGGTTAGATAAACATCAGCATCCAGGGATCACCGTTAATATGCACGAGAGCAAACGTTCCAGATTTTTAGCCCGTAACTTATTCAAACCAACTGCTTGGGGAATGGGGCTGTTGTACTCATGTTGCCTTCAAACCCGAAGCCTCCTGGGGAAGGGACTTGTCTGGCCCCGTTCACCTGTCCATGTGCTCTTATACACAAACAAGGATAATTGCAGGGGTCGAGTGATCCTGTGTTTGAAAGGTCTGCAAGTGTGCTTCAACGTCAGAGGAGCTGTTCCTCTGCGAGAGGTCATTAGCAGGTGACAGGGTGATTATATTTTGCCAGGGTATCGAGCAGGCTGCATCGTCAGCATCCTTCCATCACTACTCCCCTYGTATGTGGGATCTGCTCTCCTCCAGTCGGAGCACGTGTTTCAATGCCAGGTCCCTGGCAGTACCAGGAGGATGCTGCCTGCTGTGGCTCGTGTCACCCTGGCCGAGTCCCTCCTTTGACTGTACAAAGATCTAAGGGCAACCAGGCTCTTCATGGGGTGCTGCGGGTCTTGCTGCCTGTGGCAGCGTTTGAGGCCAACGAGGGACCCGAGACGTTGAAGAATAAGTGCTAATTCAATGTAACTAAGCTTCTGGTCTGTGGCTCACCAGGATATCCAGAGGTGGTCTACAACATGATCGCCACTCCCAACATGTTTTATCAGGTGGAATTAGCAATATGTCTCATTAAAAGTTCATGCCAGGAGATGGTGCCCTGAGGAAGGGGAGGAGCGCACACGTCCTAGTGTGATGTCCAGGAGCCCAGGCTCAGCCTGTCTTCATCAGCCATCCCACACCAAGCTCCGTGCCCTCCAGCAACAGGGTGGAAGCAAAGAGCTGGAGGTTAGAGACATGGTAAAACACCGCCGCCGTTCGCTCAGTGGCTGTCAGTCCTCGTACAGCTCCTCCTTGCAAGCTTGACCCCAACCCTGGCACCTTTGGTCAGCAGCAAGGCAGTTCCCCAACACCCGGCATTACTGCTGTGTCCCTCGCCCTGATCACCCTTCTCACAAACCATTTAAACCACCGGCAAAGGGAGGTTTGCACGAGGACACTCTTTCTGGAGCAAAGACGGTTGCGGTTGGGCACTGGCAGCACCCCAGCTCTAGCAAGATCCCCAACACCACCAGCAAGGGTGAGCTCTGAGCTTTCCCAGCTGCCAGTGAGAAACGTTCTTCTACAGCTTGGGCCAAGCAGAGGACAACAATGACTATTCATTGCTACCAACTAAACCAAAGCAGAGCAGGTGGAACAAGAAAGGGCTAGCTATCACAGGCAAGTGCTTTAAGTGACACAATAGGAAAATAAATGAAAGCAATGAGCAGACAGCACTTTCAGATCACTAGTTTGCCGAATATTGCTGACCCTGTTTAGCTAATTTTACCCTTGATCTGCATGGGAAGGTGAGTTCATCCTACATGCCTGAAATGCAGCACCTCAATACAGACATGGGCCAKATTTACAGATATATTTGGTTTGCATGTCTGTAAGTTCTGTTAGGTCTAAGCTCTGGTATAACCTGGACTTTCTGGGGCATGAGACCTTCATTTGGTGGAGACCGATGGAGGGAGGAGAAGGTGAAAGGTGGGTTCTGCAGACAGCCAAGAGGAAGAGTTTGCTGTTCCAGTTATGGGTTACCAGAGTTAAATTATTCTTTACGTACTGGTATTATTTACCTTTGCAAATCCAACCGGTTGAGATAAAAACAAGAACACGTTGACAGGCTYTTTAAAAATTGATTTTGCTATACATTGAAATGATACAAGCCAATGGCAGAGATGTGTATTGACACTTCTGAAAGCCAAGTGACGTACRTTGTACGTGGACTGGGGTCAGTGGTTTGAATTTTCATGGGCTAAGGGGTCTGTGTCTTTGTTGCTTAACCACAACCAGCCACATGCGGACAATAGGGACGTTCTTGTCTTCTTTGGAAGCACAATAAAATCACTCACATGCTGGAAGAGGGTGCTAGATGGAGGAGTTATGCCATAATAATAAAAATTACTATGCAGGCTGCGCCAGTCAGCTTCCCCTTAAAAACAAGCCCTGCCATGTGCCTTATTCCCTGGCATTCAATTTTAAAAGTATTTCCCATTTCTTTTTTGAACCTGGACAGCAAATGCTGTGATGTTAGGGAAGGTTAGGGGATTTTTCACTGTGCAAAGCAATTTGTTTTACTTCACAAACAGCCATGGGTATCAGCTTGAAGGTCTTACATCAGACACCACCCTATTATCTTGAAACCTTCTCGATAAAAGGACTCTGACAGCCCCCCAGTTTCTCAGCAGCCGTGGAAGTAATGCACTGGGCGTTCTTGTAAACTGCTGCTATTTAGATTATATGCATTTCATCTGATAGGTGGAGACTTCTTTTCCAAAAAAAATTAATTAGATATTGATGTTCAGCTTTTTCATACTTACAAACAAATACTAATGAATCAAATGCAACATAATGGCCGTGTGCTGCGAACCTTGGCCCAGGCGGGGACTTCCCGAAGTCCACAGAACTGCTCGCTCGAGTAAAGACCACTTGCATCAACGAGAGCTCGGGCTCTGCAAGCATCAGCGATTAACTCGAAACACAAACGGTTGAGCTCAAAACTTTTCAGAAACCCATTAAAGAAAAGGCTGGTGCCAAATCAATAAAAACGCTGTTTGCAAGACCAATTAGCTGATGTATGAAACAGAAAAGAGTGAATCGTATATTCACCTTTCCTGGACTCATTTCTGGCACAGCCTAACTGTATTCCATAACTGTCTGCCTGGGTACCTTATTCACATACACACATATTTCCATATAATCATATACTGGTGGAGGGGTTGCACTTGTTCTTTAAAATACTCTTTATATTGGGAAAAGGAGAACTTTCTTGTTGCATCTTGATGCATCTTGGTTGCAGCAGCCCTCTATGTTCCGTGGCAAATATTTTCAGAGCAAGTCAGAGTGATGCCAGCCTTCCTCGTGTGCATCACAACTTGTGCAGAGCTACACCCAACATCTCTGATGCATTGTTGTGCATCAGGACCCCGCTGGCAAAGAGCGTGGGCAGCGAGAGTTCACAGCTGCTTGAACTCTGGGGACACAAAATGTGCCTCGATGTGCAAAAGTTTTTGTAAACCTGTCCTTGAACAGTGGGAGATGGGGATCCCCAGCATCACACAGGGCTGGCATCCTATCTGCCCCCAAGGTAAGGGTCCAACGCCAAAAGCAGACTGGGGGGAGATCAGATTGGTATTTGTGGGTACCCAAAATGTTACCCCAAGGAACTGGACTCAGTGTTTTTAACACAGGGTTGTTTCTCCAGTTGCATATAGTCACATATAAATTCTTTCTGCTTCTTCCCATGCTGAGCTAATTCATAGGGTATTTAGTGCAAATCAATGCTGACAACCGTAACCCATCGTCTTTTGGGTTATCCACTATGAACCAAATATCAAGATCCCTGCTCTTGCTCTTAAGTCGCAATCATTACACTTGGAAAAGGCTGTGCAGTTTTAGTAATACGCATTGGTTGACCTGATCTTATTTGTCAGCCATTCTTAGAAAAGAAGTTGTATATAATATTTTGGTGTCTAATTATGAGGTCCATTTTAGTAGTCCATCTGCTGTTCTTGTGCATTGATGCTTATATTGTAATATATGTTGAAAAAATGCCGTTACAATTTATCATCTGGTAAAGCAGACCGGTGTACTGGTCAAGTCACTCTGAACGGCAGAGATGTCCTTACCCTCAGGGCACCAGTCCCCATCTTCTCCTTATTTGTGGTCCAGCAGAGCAGTGACCCTGCTCACGTTGGGGTTTCCTAAGATGCTGAGAAGCCATCCAGCTTTTCTCGCAGGAAGGGTCCTCTGAGCACATGGGTATATCTCATGCAAAGGCCCATATGTCACAAACAGCTGCGGCTGTTCATTTGTTGGGATTTTTCTCATTGAGGTGAAACGGGTGCAATTCCCAGCTGTGCTTCGCAGAGAGCCTCCATCATCAAAAGACATTCAAGATTCTTGCACACCTAGGACAGGTTTCAAGGAAAATGAGTGAACCCTAGAGATGCAGCAATGGAAATAATAATCTAGTTCACAATTTGGCAAGTGGACAAGGGCTTATGTCCGGAAACAGGGTGGAGGCACGACGGGCTGATGCCGCCCAGCAGAGAGCCAGGACTGCCATTTCTCTGAGAGAATGGGGATTGTTTGCTCTGGTTGCTTTCCAAAGTCATTCTGATGCCTCGGAGGTGAAAGGATTTCAAGGAAACATTCAAGATGCTCATTCGGTCACATCCAAACCTTTTTTTTTAAAACATGCCTCAGCAAAATGACTCGCTGTTTCACACGGGAAGGCTGCACAGTGCGTCAGCAGTGGAAAGTGCCGGAGGCAGAGCAACGCCACATGGACGGCACTGAGTCCATCGGGCATCTGGAGCGCTCAAAGGCCAACGAGATTTTCCAATATCCTCTAACTGGTGCTAGAAGGAAAAATATGAAAAGTCTTTGGGGTGCAATATGAGCTGATTAAAAGAAAAATAAAACAAAGCACTAATTAACTGTGCTATTAAAGGTCCATCCACTTCGCTGGAGGAAAGAGCAACATCTTCTAGGATGGATGCTTGCTAATAAATCAGGAGGGCTTTGTTCATCTGCCAGCTCCCCCACAGGCTGGCTGGGTGGTCTTGCTGCAAGTCAAATCTCTCTAACCTCAGTTTCTCTATCTGCAAGATGGGGAGGAAAACTATGTATTCTCCTCTCCCCTTTAATGAATGTTGAACTCCAAAAAAAATTTAAAAAAATTAGAAAGTGCTATAGAAATCTGAGGTGTTGCTGCTATTTGTTACATAGCAAAAGCCAAAGTTTCTGGGTGAGGAGTCCTTTTGCCTTTTGTTATCACAGAGATTTTTTTAAGATAGAGGGGATCCAAGAGAGGAGATATATGTCAGCTGCTGCCTAAGGAAGGAGATGGACAAAAACTGCCAAATCCTGAACGGGACCCCTTCCAAACTGGAGGAATTGGGCACAAGTCTTCCATCAGCAGACTGATAATCTGCTTTGCTGCCTAGAAAGGTGGCTGGCGGGAACTGCCTCAAAACATTTATACCACCTTGGATCTGGTGGGGTTTCCTACAGAAGTCCCATGACGAAGAGGACAATGCACGGAAATCAAAAGGCCATCATGACTCCAGCTCAGCCGCCAACATGTGCTACAAGACACCGCAGCTGGGGAGGTGGACGGAGGACGCAAGCTTTGCAGGAGGAAGGAGAGACGTGGGCTGCGGTAAGTCCTCTTACTAAGCTCTACCCCACCTCGCGAGCAGAGAGAGGAAGAGCTGGTGGAAGCGGCGTGGGAAGAGAAGAGCTGGGCATGAAGACAATGTGGGGCTAAACCCAAACCCAGTGGGTCACACCCAACTCCTTGCAGGAACGACGGATGGCCACGCATCAGGATGCTCATTAAACCAGATCAGGTTTCCCTGTACTCGCTAAGCCAGGGCTCGCTCAGCCTCTTTATTAGTTTATAGTATTTCCTGATCCAGTCTGTTTTTTAGTTAATTGCTTTTTACCTTGGATTATCTAGAACAAGCTTTTTATGTAACAGCCCTTGCTGAGATAGAAAGTGTGATAGATGGAGCCTGGGTCCTGCAACTTGGTATTTAGGCAGCTCTGTCAAGAGTGTGGTCAAGAACATTGTAAAAAATGGTAAATCTGAACATCCACAGTGTCTGCGAAGTCAAAGAGCTGCAACTCAAACATGAAGGCAGCCATCCAGAGGGAACTGGATTTGTTTTTCAAGGTAGCCAGTCTAGACATAATTTTACCACCTTGCACCTTTATATTCTCGTACTCTCTTCTTACAGTCCTTTGGGGAAAATTCTGAGATTACATTTCGTTATTTTCTACCGTCAGTTCCACGATTTGCTAACGCAAACTGCAAGGTGTTAGCAAACAGCAGGAACAGTAAAAATACTTACTTCGCTGCTGTTGTGAAAGTGTAGGTATAATGTATCTATTTACTGAATTACAGAAAATTGCTTTCCTCCTGCAGATGAGTGTTGGCAAAATTGGTCACTTAATTCTGAAAGACTGAGAGAAAGGTAGCAGCAATTACTTCAATGTCATGGCAACACATGCCAGCACTGTGAGGATCTCAACATCTCCTCGCTGCAGTCCTCCCTCAGAAAAAATCTTATTTTTGGCAGCAGTTTAGCACTGAGGTTTCCCGGGAGCAGCACTCCTGGAGAAGCATTACCCACGCTACCAGGTCTGCTGGATTTGGGGGAGCATCTCCAGCCAGCCCCATTTCGAGCATCCTTCTGGCAGCTGCCTCTGCTCTGCCCAACGCAGAATTGCCATCAGCGGGCGTTTGACAGCACCTCCCTGCCTGCTATTAAAATCCTCCCCCAAGCATGCACGGAGCTTTTCAATAGAGCAACGTCTGCAAGAGCACAGGACCAACATTTTGTGCCGTCTTTGCGGCCATCTCACACGATCAAGGGCTTCAAGAGGCTTTGCTGGGCGGTGTGATGATGGCCGGTGTGGGTGTGGGGGCTCAGGCTTTTGGCTTCTCCATGTGAAAGTAAATGTAAATTATCTTGCTGTCCAAACTAATCATATGGGAATAAAATCCTTACAGGCTGTAAATTACACTGAGTCTCCAGGATCTACAACTCACCCTCCCAAAAATCAGCTCTCTTGCCTTCAGCCAGGGCTCAGTCAACCATATGGGTGGAGTATGGGTGGATTCCCAATGATATCATGGAAGGATGTGGGTTTGCCTGCGAATTCCTGTGTCTTCTCCTGAGCTAATTTCACTCTTTGTTTACTCTTATCAGGACYTCTGCAGCCAAGAATTAATTAGCAGCGCTGTCTTAGTACATTGGGGTCCTACCAGTTCAAGGCATTGTACGCACACAAAGCCAAGAAGATCTGCAGAGCTGAAAACAATTTTTTAAAGGAAACCATTACTAAGCACTATTACTAGTAAAATATCAGCTAATTATACCAGCAAAAATAAACACTTAAGTGGGGAATGTCTCTCCAGCTTCACTGTATAAAGCAAGCAGTGGTAGTGGTTAGGRAGAAGATGTTTTAGTAAGCAGTTTGGCTTTTTTTTGCTTGCTCAAGAGCTTTTCTACTGCCCTCCACCATGCCTGGTACCTGGATAAGCCAGGCCAGATAGCCTCAGTTATTGCATTGCCTGGGGCTGTGATTTTTGCTTTTGTGTTTTGTTTTGGTTTTTTTTWAAGAAGGATAAAAAGCATCCTAAACAGAGTGATACTGTATCGCACAGCATTAATGCAGTTACTTGAAGTGAGACACGCAGAGGTTATTTGCTTCCTCTGTTTGCTAAAATAAATAAATTGTGTGTAGATTAAGTGCTGTGCAATGAAGGCAGCATTGTACACAATATTCCCCGGCAGACGCTTACATTTCCTAGATAAGATACATGGCAGCGAAGGCTGATGAACTACAGACTTTCACATGAAACTACTACTAACTACTATTACTACTAAAAATATCACCCAGCTATACTTGCTAAACCAAACATTTATATGCGCAGATAATCCCCAAGCTTCAATGTATAAACCAACTGGTGGTGGATAACTGTTAGAAAAAGCTGTGCCAGTACGTACGTTGCTGCAATTTGCCTGTTAGAGGCTCTCTTCTGGCATCATGTCCAAAACTATTGACAGTAGTTGGGACACATCGGCAAGTGGAAGCAAATCCAGACTGCGTGTCCCAAAAAGAAAAAAAAAATTAATTTCTTTTTTTATTGGTTTTAATTAGAAGAAAATCATTAGCAAATATTTTCACATCGTAATTTTCATGTCAATGAGAGCATCGGACCAAAATAATAGGAGTCTCATTTCCTCTTAGGAAACTAAATGAAAAATGAGGCTTGGAAAGAAGCTCATGAAGTCAGCTAATCTGTCGCACAGCTCCAGGAGAGGATTACCCGCAGCAAATGGAGCCCTTTTCCTTCACGGAAAGTGTGCTGGGAAGCTCTGCATAAGCCAGCCCTGGGATAAAAGCCCCCATCCCAGTGTGCCCCCACCTCCGTGTATCTCCTCTTGAGAGAAAGTCCATAATCCATGTCTGGCAAGTAGACATCCTTTTAGCCATAAAAAGGTTTCTGACCTACAGGAGGCATTTATTTGTTTTTCTGTTGTGTAGGAAGACAGGCCATTAAGCAGTCATTTGCCAGACAAAAATCAACTCCAGAATCCAAAACCTTCTACAATGGGAGACCAAAAGCCAGATGAGAAACTTATTCAAGCGTTCTTGTGTAATGTTTCTGCTCAGTGAAGACTCTGGCTATGGTTTCATCTGAATATTTTGCAAGTGCGTGTGAAATAATAATGTTACTAAAGTTACCCTTCATAACACTGTTCTTGTTATTTTAATTTTTTTTCCCCAGGATGGACTGAATTTAGCCATTAACGTAATTCTAGGTTCAAGCAAGATGATCCAAAACACCTTGGAAACATCATCGAAGTGCCCCAATAAACTGATGCCCAAAGACACAACCATCTCAGGCAAGGTGGAGCCAGATACGTTGCTATGTTCGTTCTTTCGGACCAATCCTATCAACAGCAACCTGTTCTTTTAGGCAAATCAGATCAAATGCAGCTATCAGTTCTCTTAAACTACTTTTGACCCTGTGCTTCTGCCTATTTTTGCATGCCTGGGATGGGAATATTGCGTGTGAGGCAGCACCATGGCCTTGAGATAGAACAGTACAGCTCCTGAAGCACGAGAGAAAGAGCTGTCAGGGCTTACACAAGGAAGAGTTCGTCAGGTAAATCTGAATGCAAAAATAGCGAGATACGTGCCAAAATCATGTACTGGGGCTCAGTACATACAAATCCTGGAATAAAGATAAGCCAGCCTAACCATCTGGATACATATGTCATACAACAATCTATGCAATTTGGTTTTTGCTCTTAAATCCTCCTGTCCTAAAAAAAAAAATCAAGTTAACTTTAAACAGGTTTTTTCTACCATAAGCATCTAAATTSGAAAATCCTCGAGCAAGCTGTTCTTTTCTATTCTAAATCTTAAAACAAAAAAAACCCCAAAACCCTGAACAACTAAATTCTGCCACAGAAATCAATGCGGGCAGGTCCCCTTTCAATGCTAGGTATTTGTTTTCCTGTATTAAGTGTTCCTAGTAGACGCGTGAAAGAAAATATCTCAATTTTTGCCTTTCACAATGTGACTTCTAAGAAGCATTTTTTCAGTGCCAAGAAAGATCAGTCACATTATTGCTGGCAGTAAGTAGCACTCCCACAAGCTGTTAAATTCTTTACCTGTAGACGAGTGGCTCTTGAATAGGTAAAAAAACTATTATTTCCTGCCTTTTGAAGATATGAAAGAGACCCAAAAGGATTATGAAATCGCTGTAACTGATAACCTTCAGACACAAGCATTATCAAAAGGCGAGGATAAATGACCAAATTCATCCAACATCTAACTGTTTAAAGCCAATGAGTTCAAACTGGAGATGAATGGCCTTCAGCAAAGCCAGGGTCTACAAGGTGTTGTGTTAATGAGTACAGTGAAAGACTAGCAGATATTATGATTGACAGCAGTAGTATATACATAAATATATATATGTGTGTGTGTATATATATATATATAAAAATCTGGAAATAGCATACAACACTTCAGAGGAATGAAACCACAGATCTGGGGTAAAATTAACAAAGGTACCAGCATGATACAGAAGCCTATTTCCCAATTTAAAAGAAAAAAATCCTACAGTCTAGACTGGGAGTCTGGAGCCAAGAAACTCCTGCGGTCACTTTGCCCAGAAGAGGAGACAAGCTCGCCCACAGCGTGCCAGTGTAAGAGGGCTCAGAAAGAGTCTGTTGTGCATATCCTACAGTCACATATGACCAGGAGGTTACCTGAAAAGATTTTTGATGGGTTGGTTACTCTTTTATTAAAGCCCGTAAGTACAAGTCCTACGCATGCGGTGAGCATTGGGACTGGAATTGGGCTGTAGACATGTCTCTCCCCTCCTTCCTCCTAGGATCTACCACCTTCGTTGCTCGCTTCATTTATGGCTGGCCCATGGTTACCCATCTGCCAGTAAGGTCAACATCAGGAAAATGAGGTCCATGCCACCACGCGCTCCTTGTGGTGTAACACAGACCAAACCCAACTTCCCAGGCAGGGACAGCTCTATCTTTAAAGGCATTGTCCCCCCAAGAAAAGTTGTAAATACTTTCAAGCTCTCCCTGATATCAGTAGTAACTGAGAATGCTCTACCTCCCATGGGAAGAAGCCTTGATTCCAGGCATATTAAAAGTACTTTAGGTTATTTTGGCATCTCATTTGAAATAATCCCATTGGGCTCTTGCTTTGACCGTGCGTACCAGGTTTGCCCGGTGTTCCACAGGGCACGAGGCTACAGCACGAGAACTAACTCAGTCCTCTGCTTCTGTGTTATTTTCCTCTCACCCACGGTATTTTGAAAATTCGCAAGAAAACCATAATTGGTGTTACTGATTATCTGTCAGTGTTAGCACCCTCACAATCCTGGAGGATTTCTTCATTCTCAAGAGGCAGCGGTTCCTGCTCCATAAATGGCTTAGCATCCAAGTGGCTAGGCAAGTTAAGAGAAGGCCACGAACCAACACCATGGAAATTAAAAAAAAAGAAAGGGGCCTGTTGATAAAACTTGGGGGTTTTCTGGCAGGGCTAATGTGTATCAGCAAAAATATCCTCCCAATAGTGTAAACTTTGATTATCAACACTGATAGGTCCTCCTGCTTTTCTAGCTCATGCCATTTGGGAGATCAGTTTAAGTTACACAAGAGGAAGAGTTTTAAAGTCAATATGAGGTGTATTTCCTGAGCAAGGGGTATCTGGTTGCAATGGTACAATTCTGCTGCTGACTCCTCTGAGCATAGACAAGACCAGTTCCTGCCCTACCCATCCTCACCTGGAGGGCTAAATCTGCTGAAAAAGTATTAATTCAGAACTATTCACCTGGAGCCACACCTGACCGGTGTTTGCACCAACGACCAAGCCAGAAAAAGGGCAGATGGGTCAGGGAGAAAAACTAGAGGAAGAGGCACTCTGCAGTATTCCATGAGCAGAGCTACTGAGGACAATGAAAGACATGATGATGACCAGGACATTTTCATATGTCCTTTGACCCCAGTCCAGATGCTCTTCTCTCTGTGCCATCCACGTCGCTCCATGAACAAGCTCTGCGTGACCAAAGGATGGCCTGCACTTGGGCTCACAGAGCATGAGCCGTGTCCCAGCAGGTAAGAGCAAGCCAGCAATTAGAGATCAACATTCTGGTAGCTAGTATTTTGTCCATTGTAGCTGACAGGGGACTCGGAGACAGATGTCTCACCTGCAGTGACAAATGAACTCATGTTTTGAAGCTAACAGCTTCCCTTGAATTCCTCCCATTATTCTACACCATAGACTGCTGTCGCTTTATGGACATCTTCTCTTGAGCCACCCCTACCAGATAGACTGGATTTAATATTATATCACTAAGTGACAGGAAGAGATAGTGGTATGTGTCCCCTCTACATGCCATTTCCCCCGAGGCCTAGAAAAGATCATCATGCTTTATTTTATGATCAGTGGGTCATTCATCTATATCTGCTTTGAAGCCACAGCAGACTTTTTGCCAATCACTAATAGAAACTAAATAAACACAGCCAAACAGTGTCATCTATCTGTGTGGTGAGTAATTATGAGGGATTCCTCTTTAAATAGATGCTTAAGTAAATATAGAAATATCATTTTACAAACGTTGGCTCAAGAAGAGATGTTGGGGAATTACAAAGAAGGGACACCTCACTTTTACATATGTACATATATAAGTGCAAATGTGACCCTACACTGTTATCAAGTTCATAGCAAAGGAATTTATTTTGGCTTTTATAGTCACGTGTGTGCTTTCTTCAATGCACTGTACTCAAGATGGAAAAGTACTTTTCCATCTTTTCCAAAGCTTCATTCATAAAAATGACCTTTTCAATTGAATGTTTTCATTCTAGTACGCAACACTATTTATTTCCCAAGGAGGCTATTGGGGGACTATTTCATATAATACGTTACGAGTTTGTGCAATACGATGGAGGGTTATAATGCAGCTGTATGATCCTTCTATACCCTACATATATATGTGTGTGTTTATTAATGACCCTGTAGCACTGAGCACAAAGCACTGGGTGTTCTGGCTGATGTGAGTTGTTTTGCTCTGCCCACTTCAATCCTCCCTCCGTGTCACTGGGATGCAGTATTCAGCCTCATCTCTGCTCCTGCAACGTCAGGCTGGGCTGCAGGTCGAGAGGTGGATGTTTCTCAGTGCCACGCGGAGCCATTTGCTACCTGTAATGCAGTAACTTAAATATTAAGGATGGGTTGGTTTGAGAAGTTCAGCTCTCGGTGAGCAAAACTCAATTAACTGCAGGAAGAGGGAAGAAATCAGGAAGGGGAAGCGATGGTGAAGCAAAAAGGGTTTCAAATGTCTCTGTAATCATCTGTGGATCAGACAAGTGGCTGGTGACTCCCATTGACACCTGCCAGCATAACACCACGATGGCTCACCCGCCCAGCTGAGTTCGACTGAAAGATTTATCTCCCAGACAAATAATGGAGATGGGGGTATAGAGGGAACGGGCAGACATGCAAGAGAGAATGGGGCACAGAGAACCGCTGCCAGGCAGGAAACCAGGGCACCCAAATCTGGAGAAAGAAGGGAACAGGTGCCTGCCATAGGCCAGTGAACGGATGCACTTAGAGCATCTGGGGTTTGAGCATTGACTGTTGTCGTATTTCTACCACTTGTTCTACTTTCCCTCCCCTCCGCAGCTCAATCCCTTCAACCTCCACACGCTCACGGCCCCCCCTTATTCCTACCGATAAAACTCTTGAACCAGAAAGGAAGAAAAATGCAGACCTTTTGCAATATTGCTGCCATTGCATGAAAATAAGTTGGCAGGGAGGCCAGGAGTCAGGATTCCTGGGACTCGCAGCCACGCAGAGGGAGACAGCAATAGGACATGGGCTTTTGCAAGAGGATGTCCCTACTTCTCCAGCGCTCAGTGGCTCTGAGCTCAGCAGGATTACATGGCGAAACGCCATATCATTGTTTGCTTTCTATCAAATGGGGCTGTGCCATCACTTTTTTAGGGAAACGGCTGCTTTCTGACTGCCTGCAGCTGCTCAGCGGCAGCTGTGGCCAGGCACATGGGCTAGGTACAGCCCAGACTGCGGCCAGCAGGTCAAGGGAGGTGATTCTGCCCCTCTACTCCGCTCTGGTGAGACCCCCCCTGCAGTACTGCGTCCAGCTCTGGGGTCCTCAGCATAAGAAAGACAGGGACCTGTTGGAGCGGGTCCAGAGGAGGCCACAAAAATGATCAGGGAGATGGAACRCCTCTGCTATGAGGACAGGCTCAGAGAGTTGGGGTTGTTCAGCCTGGAGAAGAGAAGGCTTCGGGGAGACCTTATTGCGGCCTTTCAGTACTTAAAGGGGGCTTAGAAGAAAGATGGGGACGGACTTTTTAGCAGGGCCTGTAGCAACAGGACAAGGGGGAATGGTTTTAAACTAAAAGAGGGGAGATTCAGACTAGATAGAAGGAAGAAATGTTTTACAACGAGGGTGGTGAAACGCTGGCACAGGCTGCGCAGAGAGGTGGTAGATGCCCCATCCCTGGAACCATTCAAGGTCAGGTTGGACGGGGCTCTGAGCAACCTGATCTGGTTGAAGATGTCCCYSCTCGTTGCAAGGGGGTTGGACTGGATGACCTTTAAAGGTCCCTTCCAACCCAAACCATGCTGTGATTCTATGAAACAGCTGCTCCCTGCTGGGCAGTGGCACCATCTCCCCCCAYGCTGCTGCAGACCTCCTGGGATGCAAGGGTTTGTTGGGGCGCAAAGCTGCGGTCCCCCAATCAAACCTCGYGGAGCTGCAGCGCATCACTCGCCTGTGCCTTACCCTGGTGTCCCACCTGGACCACCCAGCTCTCTGGGCATCTCCTGGGAGAGAGCGGGGTCCCTCACCCATACTGCGATGGGTGTCGAGGAGAAGGGAGAGGAATTGCCCTCTGGAGGGATGTATCTCCTCTCAAGAGACCCTGAAAAGAGCCTAGATGACTTTAGACCAGAAATCTAACTTTCTTCTGGCCAAAGTTAAGTAAGGCGAACACCACCTCATAAATGGCCCGGCCAGGTAAGTACCAATAGTGACATTAATTATTTCAATCAATGTCAAATGGTCTATGAGTTAACTGAGTTTTTCCTATCCAGTCTAGAGAAGAGAGATGAAGTGCCTTGGAAGATGCTGGAACAGAAATACACACTGCCCTCAGGGGTGCATATAATGGCATGGGATTTCTGTACGTTACAACATTCCTTTAAAGCCATGTCATCTAATGACAGCCTTTCTTCTCTTTGTTTGGGAGGAGGGAGAGAGAAATTAGCTTTGTTATACGATTTCCTCCCTCTTAGGTATTTCTCATTTTAGTTTTCAGATAGATGCACGCCATATACATGTAAATAAAAATATGTTCTGCTTTGTAGTACCTGCCTTTTGAGAGTCTTGGAGGAGTAACTGTGCATCTCCGGACTGCAAGGAGTTCATCAGCCGTGGAGTAATCACTCGGCGAGGAACCTGTTAGTAAGCAAGGTTACAGCCTGGTAAACTGAGGCAGGGGTTTGGCCATATTAAAAAAGGGTCTCATGGAACAGGGATTAAACCAGCAATTCTGTAGAATGTATGGAAGTCTCGGTGAATGTATGGAAGTGTGGGTGAATGTATGGAAGTCCCGGTGAAACCTACGTTATTTAATACAGAACGTCATACTTTCACAGTGAAATGATATTTTTTTTCTGTTTACCCGCTCCCCCACGCCAGGGCAGTCAATATTCCCTCCTAAACGCCGCGCCCCTGCCACCCCCGCAGTGCCGAGGCACCCACCGGCGTCAGCCGGGCCGCGCCACTCCGCCATGGCCGACACACACACACACGGGCTCCGCGGCCGCTGCGGGCCCAGCCCGGCAGCTTCCCCCGGCCGCGCCTCCCCCTCGCCCCGGCCCCGGGGCGGGAGCAGCAGCCGCCGCCGCCTGAGTCACGGTTGCCGCGGGATGTGGCAACGCGGAGCGGCGGCGTCAGGCGGGGCCGGCTGAGGGCGAAGGGAGGCGGGAGGCGGCGGCAGGGAATCCCCCCGCCCGCGGCGGCGGCGGGCAGTCCCGGCCCGCCCGGGCAGGCGGCGGGGGCGGCTCTCCGCGGCCCCCAAGGGCTCCCCAGCCGAGAGGGGACCCCGATGGGGCGGGCAGCCGGTTCAAGCTGCAGCGAGAGTGGCAGGGGCCTTGCGTGGGGCTGTGCAGGGCAAGCAGCACGGGTGGCAGTTTTATTATCAATAATAACTAATTTCATTATTTAGCTTACCAAATATTTCACGTTTGTGCAACTGCAAGATGCTCTGAAGCCGTGGCGCAGCTTACATCTTTTATCCCAGGGCTGCATCCCCACTGCGCGAGAGCCTTGGGGGTGTGGGGGTGTTTATCAGCAAACTCTTGTACGCAGGGAGGTAGCGCTTAAAATAGTTCAGATGTATAGAAAACACATCCGTGCTTCTGAGACCCTGAGTAGTCTTGTGTTCACGGTAAGTCAAAGCAATTAAAAGGGCTTTCTGGCTTTACTTAATCTAATTTACTACATTTTTCTGTAATGAATATGTTGCAAAATAGTTTAACTAGTCCAAGCTAAACGAACCTTCCCGTCAGTGCCAATTTAGCTTACCTGCTGGCCTGCGAACTGACACGCTCGCCAGCGTGAGAGGGAGGAAGACGATGCACTTGCGCTCACCTTAAGACTCGCCAGAGGTATCAGGACAACACGTCATGATGTTTCTAGCTTGAACCGAGAAGCTGAGATCTTCCTGTCCCTTCCTTCTCCCTCCATTCAAATTTTGCATTGAATTTATGGATTCAGTTATCGGAGCGGAACATGAGAAGCTGGAGTTTTGCAAGCGTAAATGGCCAGCTGTATATTTGCTTGCCATATATATGGGTCAACTCTGTAAGCAGGTTGACCTAACTGGTCCTATCAATTAAGCACATGTTGGAATTAATGCTCCAATCTAACAAAACTGCCTCCCTAAGCAGGACCTTGCAAGGGGCCAAGCGCTGGTGGGGAAGCCCTGAGAGCTCTGAACATCCATCAGCTGGATGCCGAGGTGAGGCTGCTCCTTGTAGGAGTCAATATGGTCTTGAGAAAACCTGAGCTGCAGACTTCCTAGCACATCACCATAAACAAAGAGAGTAAGAGTAATAATAATAATACTACTTAGCACGTAAGGACAATAGCTGTTGGGGCTGTGAATGGGAGGGTTCCTGCAAACCTCTGTTTATGGTGCCAGTGATATCACCCAGTCTGGCAGGAGGTCTGCAGCTCGGATTTCTTAAGGCCTTTAGGAGGTGGTAATTGTCTCACTTTTGCTTTAAATACAGCGTTAATTACGTTTTTAAACAATGGCTATAAACTCCTCCTTTAATTCTTTGTAAAGTGCTCTTCTGTGTCTCTATGATTTGGGGGGGTGAGTGTTGGAAGGCTTGGGGGGGGTCAGAGTTAAATACCATTGCTAGGGCTATCAGGTGAAAAAAATCACTTTTAATTTTGCTCATTGTAGTTGATACACTTTAATCTCAAAGTTGTGTCTCGCTTCGAACTTGAAGGCACAGTTAGCATAGGATCCATTACAGTGCACTTTCCTTCTTTGCTTCAAATCGGTTTTCTTCTCTGTTCCATAGGTGATGTTGGGTCGTTCAACTTTGTGTCATTAAATTATGCCAGCAAACCCCCCAGAAAATCATAAAATGAACAAAAAAAAAAAAGTGCTTGCAATATCCTTTGGATATTTCAGATCCAAAGTTACTTTTATGTCTTTGAAAAAACAAATATTAATACATTTGGGAAATGGTGGGCCATGTTCTGCAGTCCCTAGAAGACCCATCCAGCAGCCTACAGGTATCTCAGCCAGTACGGCTGCTTTTACCTTCTCACAGAATATGTAATTTTTCCTCTTAAATGAGGAGGACAAGTCTGGGCCTCCTTTGGATTAATCATTGCTATCAGATGGCATGCCTTCTTCCCTCCAGATGAAATGAATGTGCAGGTTTGGGTAATGTGCTTTTGAAAATCCAATCTTTAAATTACACTTTACCATTAATACTTCTTTTTCTTCAGTTTATGCAATTTGGATTGTGAAATCAGGGTAGTCAGTTCCTGTCTGATCTTACATGTCTTGTTTACCTGAAACTCCCTTATTTCAGGTTCAAAGGAAGTTTCTCATCCTGGAGGTAGTGACTTTCGGACGGGGTCCCAATTTCATTTCAGTGCCACTCTCCAGTTTGCAAGCAATTTCCATCACTTGGATATTTTGGAGAAAATACTCCATTCCGAGCAGGTTGTTTTCCCTGGAGCTGAGCCGTGTGGAAGACTGTCATGAAAGCATTTCTGTTGGGTTTAATATTTGTAAAAAGCTATTAAAAATCCCAACCCTACATTTAGACAAATGAGGACTTTTCAATTATCTGTTTTAATACACAGGCTCTACTAATTCATAAATTATCAGGTACGAAGGGCTATTCCTACTGTCTAGACTACCCACCTGAGTAACTCAGACCAGAAAGGCTCCCTGCATCTGTACAGGTTTAAACCAGCTGGAGCTCATCTTCTGAATACCACCAAAACCTCACTTCAAAATTATTATTGACAGAGCATCCACCACAACCAGTGGTTAATTACTCTACCTGGATCGTTACCGGTGAAAAATGATGCTTCGTTTCTCACTTGTATTCTCCTAGCAGAACATCCAGCTTTTGGCTCATCCTGTATCTCTGAGAGACTCAAGAAACCATTATCAAAACTTTTTTTTCCCCATGCAGGTATTTTGTGACTAAGTCATTGCAGACTTATAGAGGAAAGACATTACTTGTCTGCAATTGTCCTGATTTTGGAGCATCTTTTAATTATTTGCATGCATCTTCTCAGTTCCCCCTTAAGCACATCATAGGGGTGTATCATACAGAGCCCAAAATGTTGTCATCTAGAGATATAATGCTCCCATAGAAATGGAACATAAAGAAGCATCCAAGAATTTGTTACTTAAAATGAGAATTTGTATTGGATTTGAGGACAAGAAATCTAAAACGCGTGCTTTAAAGCAGACTGTTGCACAACGTAACTGCAATACTCTACACTTGAAATGTCAGTGCTTTATAAAGGGCTTGCATCGCAGATCTCTGATCATTGAATTTTTTTTTTTTTTTTTTTTTAATGTCAAGCTGTAGGTCAGTATGTGAACCACTGATCTCAACCAGCCCATCATAAACACGGGAATTTTCTTTTTACAAGAGGCTGATCCCAGTCTCTGACTGGACAAAATTCCCATTAGTGTCAGTGGGAATTGTCCCTGGGAAAGACCGTGAAAAGCATAGGCTGGTATCTCGCCACCCGTGAGGACATGGCTAATGTTTGAGGGAGAGAAATCAGCTCCACAACGCATCTGGCCAGGCCGCCGCAATAAATACAGAAAGACACATAAATGATGGTAAGGTTACGACCTATCCCATTAAAAAGGAAGGAACTCCAAAATTACACCCCTACCTGCTAGCAATAGGAAATACAGAAGCTGGTGATCTTCCTCTTGCTTTGCCTGCTACTCTCCCATCCCCTTTACAGCTCTTTCCTTCTGCCAAAAAAAAAAAAAAAAAGGGTTTTGGTAATTTTGTTTGATTTTAATGAAGGAATTGTGGGTTCCTCCCGCTGGTAAACTGATCTGCAGCAKCCCCTGGCAGTCCCCTCTTTCTGGGTAAGCAGCCGATGCTGCAGAAGGGCACATCCCTGCATTGTGGCTGCTGTCTGAGAAGCCCAACTTCAGGATCTGATAAATTCCCCCTAAAGCTCCATACCTCCCACCAGAAGTCAGGGATTAGCTTGATAACAACGTTAGGACTGAAATGCTGCTTTTAAGTGATGGACACCCCACCCTTTCCCAGCCCTCCTGGGGATAGGTGTTGCAATGTCGTATATACCATATATTCAGCATCCAGGAGGCAGTGGATCCACACATCGGATGTACCCTGAGGTCTACAGGCAAATCAGGACCACTGGTTGAAACCAGAAAGTAGCTGTCTCCATCTCCACTCTGGACTCCAGAGGTTTCAGGAGAAGGAATCGTAGGGTAACAGACACCCCTATTTCCCATGTCAGCTCTAGCTCTTTACATAGACCCCATTACCTGGTCCAGAGCTTGCCATAGGTAACTATAGGTATTGGTAACCATAGGTAACTCCAAATAAAACATTGCAGTTCATGCATCTGGCAAACGTACTTACTTGAAATAAAGAGGATTTCGATTTACGCCACTGAAACTGAAATGCTGGAAGGGGGATACCAGCTATACTGTCCACACGTGCTTACCTTTAAAGTGTTCCAGCAAAGCTGCTGTGCTGTTTCCTTATAGAAAAAAAAATCCCTTTCTGAGAGCTTACACGCCAAAACAAGTCTGAAAACATATATTCGCTATTTCGGATATCTGAAACACAGAAGTACAGGTACAATAGAAATGAAGGGTTACATATAAGGTGGTGCGTTAAGGTTGCGTATTTTATATTAATGTTGAGCCTCCCGCTCTGCAAGAGCCTAAGGAGCTCCAGAGAGTACACACAGATCCCAAAGGCATTGGGATCTCTGGGCTGGACTGCTGGAGGAAGAAGCCGATCTCTTCCTCAGTATAATATGTAGCAAAAGGGATTTGCAGGCTTTCTTTTTATCTGTAAAGTCAAATATTCCACCTGCCTCCGATCCTCCCCTTGACATCTCCCCTTCAACAGACCCCCGTCTCCTCTGCCTGGCCGGTGGCTCCCAAACGGTGTCACGTTCTGCTGCGCTGCAATCCCCAGCTCCCGGGTCATCCCCTCCCAGACTGCCTGACCTAAATCCCTTTCCTCTCACCTCCCGGTCATAAATCCCACCGGTGACATTCGGCAGGAGCTGGGCTGAACCTCGGCCCCACTGGTGACATGGCACTGCCGTCACGGCTTATTTGGCGATGTGACATGGGCAAAGATGTAGGTGTGACACGGATTAAGGGACACTGTATGGCTATGAGTGACCACCGGAGATGCCACCTCGGCTTGCATCGTGGCTGTGGGACACCAGATCCTCTTTTGCAGCAGCACTTGCCCTCTGACACTGGCCCACCTTCGTTCTTCCCTTCCCTGCAGCACGCTGGGTCCGGCCTGATCCCTGCACCGTGTATATTCCTCTTTGATGAGACATCGTTATACCAGCATCTTATGTTCAAAACAGCAAATTAGGGAGAGATTATACCAATTTAATATATCTTTTTATGTATATAATTTCCTTTATGTTGGCATAAAGGAGTCCAGGTAAGACCGCCTTGTGTTTAACCCCTCTCTAGATAGAAAACCTAAGCAATACAACATTTGCGTGGTCGAACCATAAAGCTAACAAAATTTCAGCTAGCAAAGCACATACGTCAAGTCAGGCATGTGTGAGCGCTTTGATGAATTTTGTTTCCCATGACTGAATGAGTCCCCCGAGCCGGTGCCGGTGCTTGCCATAGCTACTGATGGACCACTTGGTTTGGATGGACCAATTCCCAGGGCTTGAGAAAGGAGTGTTTTTCCTCGTGCCTGATAAGCACAGGTGAGGGTCCATCTCACCAGGCTTTTTTTTCTCATTTATTCTACCCACTTGCAGTGAAATCTCTTTCCAACAGATGCAACCTTGGAGTGGCTGATGATAGCACCCAAAAGCACCAGCACTGATATGATGATTTTAGCTCGCAGTGCTGCGTGAGAAGAGCAAGAGGTCCACGTCTTCCCTGTGAGCTGCTTCTCAGCACATAGCAAGGTTGCTTGGAGAAGAGTTCTCTTTGCAGACCTGAGGTCTCGTAGCTTGAATTTGCTGTGTGCGATGTGAGCCGCYGGAGCGGAAGGAGTCCTCGGATACAGCCAAAATGGCATCGTAACCCAGACTTTGAACATTGCTTGAGAGCTCTGCTCTGAAAATAATGCATAAAAATAGAAGCAGGGCCACRAGCTTAGCTATTCCTAATGTGCACAAAAGGATGGGAGAGTGCCAGGAGCCTGCCTGCGCTGCCTCTGCCCTGCCTTCAGCCTGGCTTGCTCTCTCCTACCTCCCCTGAATGGCTTTTCACTGCTGTTAAAAAAGAGAGACATACCCCCAAAAGAGCAAAGTGTGTTTGTTATTGACCCTCGCCTCGCAAGTGTATGAAGAGGGATCAGCTCTGTTTGTTTGTACCCGGTAATGATGTCAGGAAAAGGTTTTTTTTCTCAAGTCTGGTTTTATCCCCTTTGTTGGAAGTGCCTTTGGTGAGTCTCACACCCTGGTGCTGTTCGCAAAACAATTAGGTTAACAGTGCCTTGGCTCCAACTGTCTGTCAAAGCCTGAATTGCAATGCAAATGAACTCGGCTTTAGCTCTTCAAAAGACAGCTGGGTTCAGGAAAGGTCCCCAGAAACCTCCATGAGAATTGAGGTCTAGGGATGGGGAGTGTGGGCTGGGTGGGATTTTACGTACAGGACCTAATGTGTTTCGCGTGGGGGATGCAATACATTATACAAATAGATTATACAAATGCAATAGATTATACAAATATTTTCAATACTTAAAGGGGGCTTAGAAGAAAGATGGGGACAGACTTTTTAGTAGGGCCTGTAGCGACAGGACAAGGGGGAATGGTTTTAAACTAAAAGAGGGTAGGTTCAGACTAGATAGAAGGAAGAGATGTTTTACGCTGAGGGTGGTGAGACACTGGCACAGGTTGCCCAGAGAGGTGGTAGATGCCCCATCCCTGGAAACATTCAAGGTCAGGTTGGACGGGGCTCTGAGCAACCTGATCTGGTTGAAGATGTCCCTGCCCACGGCAGGGGGGTTGCACTGGATGACCTTTCAAGGTCCCTTCCCACCCAAACCATTGGATGAGTCTACGATTCAAACAGATTTCATTCCTTCTCATGGGTTAGCAGCAACCCTGGTACATTTTGGGACAGGTTTCGGGTCCAGGCTGACATTTACCTGCCCATGAGCAATGCCCCCCGCAGCAGCAGAGGCTGTGGGTATCACCCCCCTTTCAGAGCGTCTCCCCAACCCAGGTACCATGCACATTTTTATCAGCTTCGTTATGCTTATTTCTGCATTTTTCCATATGGGCACATACATATGGTCTGTTTAAACAAGTTTGCAGGGTTAATTAAAAAGCAGTTCCTTATCAGTTATTTGATATTTAGCATTTTCACCTGCAGAGATCACAAAGACAGGCAAGCGCTGCTGGCCCAGCTGTATGGATGGGCAACCAGAGGTACTAAAGCCCAGGTCCCTGCTCACGGGGAAAGGGATGTGCCCAAGATCACCTAGAGTACCTATGGCAGGGCCAAAAAACATAGATTATTAACTCCTGGACCCCATTCCTATTCTCCATCCCTTCACAGCATACACCACGTTATGCTTTTTGTCACTCTGTTTATGACAATAAAGTAATCGCAGTCGTCAAGTCATTGGCAAGGCAAGAGGAACCACAAAGGGAAAAAAAAAAAAAAACCCTAAAGACATCAATCTCATTTATAACAGCCTGGAAAGTTTTTAAAATTTAAAAAGTATAATGCATGTATTAATGGGCATGTCCAGTGTGTCTTTCACCAGCAGATACGGGAATGAGAAGGAACTCTTCCCCCCCCCCCCATCAATTTACCATATGCATCACAACGGAAAAGGGATTGAGGTTCTCTAAGGAAACGAGGAAATCGGCCTCAGTGTACGTGAGGTCACTCCAGAGGCTGGTGAACAAGACGTTAAACTAAAAATGTTACCAAATTTCCATTTTTACGGATGCAGAAGTGACCATTTTAAAAGCAATGGGATTTTCTTGCAAGTGCAGCAGACCCAGACGCTGATGCTGTTCTGCTTTGGCACCCTCCTCTGTCACCCCAAGGCCCGATGGCTGCGCCCCGGGCACCGTGCAGCTCACCCGACCTCCAAAACAGCCTCGGCTGCAGCATCAGCAACTGCAGAATTTGATGGGTCATTTAATGGGCAGCTTATACTTGTGCCCATGAATTATTTGGAGGTGAAGTGAGGAGTCCGTCTCTTTCCTCAGACTCCAGTTTCATAACCAACCTTAAATTTTTCTTTTAGATGCCAGCAAATAATGTTCTTCCCCTCCTTAATTTTTTCATACTATTTATCACAAAGCAGATTTCGAGCAGGTTTTGGGCCTGGGCGAGTATCATCTCACAAACATGTAATGAGGCTGCCCCAAAATCTAGCCCCTAATTTAGATCCAGGTTCTGCAAATACCGTGAGCGATTCCAGGCCCGTTAGGAGTCTCCCTGGCCTGCTCATGTGAGTATTTGCAAAACTGGGCTCTAAAATGATCCCTGCACTCCTGCCTGCACCAAAGGCAGGCATCCAGGACAGCCAGCCCTGGGAATACCCCTGCCTGCACGGCACGATAGTTTTGTCCCACCCCCCCTGTGTTTTATGGCTGGTGTCTTGTTTAGTTGGGTGCAATTGGTTTAGAAATGGATTTGCTTATAGCAGCCATGATTTAAGAGTCTTGGTTTCTGCTTCCAATGCGATAACTGACTTACCGAGCGACCTTAAGCAACTGATCCGCCCGCACTTATTATATGAAAAGGGGAGCTACTCATCCGTGGGAGTGCGTGCGGGATGGGGGACCCTCGGGGACTTCTCCTGCCCTGCAAAGCCTGGCGCTAGGAAGTCTAGCCGGACTTGCCGGCTCCCCTGCAGACTGCGGCGGGGCTGCACAAGCCGCACAGCCTCTTGGTGGCTCAGTTTCCCCGTCCTCCGCAGGTTCTCGCTGGCAGAATTCGGATGGGGGAATCTGTGGAGTACCCCGGGTGCCAGAAATGATTACCGCTAGTAGTACCCATAACGAGAATAGTCATTAGTGCTACGCGCTGATCATTTCTGCTTCTCGTTTTGTGACAATTGGAGTATACTTGCCCTYGATGAAATACTTTCTCTTCCTCTAGCGACAGGTGCTGTAAAAGTGCAAAGTATTATTAACATTATTGCTTTTCGTGCCGTGCCCTCTTTCAATCCCCRGAATCATATATATGTTTTTTTATTATTATTATTTTTTATTTTTATGGCTGGATCGGGTTTAATATTTCAATATTTACAGCGAGCTACAGCCTCTCTCGCACACCCAGGCTTCGGGGGCTGCCCTCCGCTTTGCCCCCCGAGGGGACGGTGCTGGGGGACACACACACCCCCCCATCAGCCGCTCCGCACCCGCGCAGCACTCCCGGCGGACCCCCCCTCCTTCCCGGGGCAGCGGCTGGGGGGGGTGGGGTGCAGCACCCCCGGGCGCTACCGGCGCATCCCCGCGGACTGGGGGGGGGGGAGGACCCACAACCTTTCAGCAACCCGAGCCGCCGCTTGCGCAAGGCGGTTTGAGATAAATATAATATATATATAT